>JALMQS010000153.1:19401578-19420313 GCA_024734495.1 Forficula auricularia | reverse complement strand
AAAAAAAATTGTATTTCTTGTATGTTCATATTATGATTAACGTATCAGCTTATATTTTTGTAAATTTATTTTGTACATACTTGTCTTGTGATGTATAAGGACACTTTTGTCTGTCTACTGATTTAAAATAAAAGAAAATAAAAATTTGAAAAACAAAAATAGTAGTTAGTAGTATCACCCCTCAAAAAATTTGTCATGTAAAGAAAAAATACTAAATTTAGTCTAAGTATTATCTTATAGTCAAATAAAACCAAGGATACTTTACAATGCGATGAATATCAAATTGAAAGTTTTTTGACGAGGGTAGCAGAATTTTTATATATTGAAGGAGACAATAAAAGATTGTGTCTTCTGATGGAATTCTAGCAGAAGACACTCTTTTATTGTCTCCTTCAATGCGATAAATATCACTATTATTGTCTCAGTGATACCATTTTTTTGCTACAAAGTTCCTTAACTTTATTATAATACAACGATTACGTTACATTAGTAACAAAATGAAAACATCATTTAAATTGTTAAATTATTATTTTGTTATTAATGACATTTGAAATAATATTGCTTTTCAAATAAATGAGAATTAGTGAATATGTAAAAAAAAACCCTGTCCAATCCGAAAGAGACATATGGGTATCTCAATAAAATTACCAAAAAATTTAATAATAATATGATTCATGAAAATAAAAATAATAGGTATGGCAATTTAAAATGCACGTTTTTTGTACCCGATTTGCCCAAATTTATAAAATGTGGCAACACCCTCATCGGCGGGGGTATGTTATACTTGGAAGCTATAAAAGTAGCATGATGTTGATATTTTGACGAAAAATTAAATATATTATATTTTAGTGCTAGGGGCTTCCTCAGAAATAAATATAAGTGCTCTAGGGTTCATCGCTCTACAAAAGGTTGAGAAACACTGATTTAACCCATCGAAATTTGTAAAGATTTAATTTATACACAAATTGAACATGGAAATTGAAACACTTGGGCTGGTTAATGCAGCTCGATTAATATTGAATCTGTAAAGTTCGAAACTAATATATTTCAATTGAAAATATTTTGTTTTGTTGAGAGTAGCAGAGTTGTTGATTCATAAAGAGAAATCAATGAGGATGTCCTTTCATTGCAAATAAACATATACATTCAGTATATATACCAAATATAAATACAGTAGAACCTCGTTTATTCGGACTAACTAGGACCAAAGGAAAACCGGATAATCCGATATATGGGTAATAAAAACAAAACAAATTCTCAAATAAGTGAATTTGAATTTTACGATAAAAAACATGTTTATATCAAAATTACATTTGTTAATTTTTGGTGAAATTATAATTACATTTTGCTATCTGAGTTAAAAATTATTATCTATTTATTAAAATAAAAATGTCTACAAATCCAATCCGGATAATTCGGAGGTCCGCTAATAAATGAGGGTCGGATAAACGAGGTTTTACTGTATGTACTTCTCCACTTATCACGTTAGTAACCCGATCAAGTAAGTATGCAAATTATATGAATTAAATCACGCATAAAAATAAATATTTGCTCATTGTGCTTTTAAATGTCTGAAACGCGGAGAAAAATATTATTCAACTATGATTTGTTCTCTTTGTGTCTCTGAATTCCGATACCCACGATAACCCAAGAACGGAAAGTCACAAAGTTCTTTTGTATCAATACATAGTAGTTACTGATTAGATTTTGCAATATCTGATTCAAAATGTAGAAATTATTTTTCGAATTATTCTATTGTGATTTTAAGAGGATGTTATAGTATAGCCATAAATGAACAATTTATATTTAAGTTCGCAAGAATTATTAAGATATAGTGTACCGAGTCTTGAAAAAGTTTTCAATTTTTTATTATTTAATATGCGGGTGACTTTCATTAGAATCTGATCGATGGAAATAATACAAAGAGCAGGGATAGAATGATCTCTCTTTCTTTAGAGTTAAGGTGTATTGCAAGGATTCAAAATACAAGTTCAAACATGTTTCAGACTATTAGAGATTAATTTCTAAATTTCTATTATTATTCTAGGAATGGCCTTTTGCACTCGGACCAAAATGATACTCGTTATAGAGAGAGAGAGAATATTAATTTGTACTTCATTAAGCAAATACTATTGCCCAAACATCTTTAAGTTCATCTTTCACGATTAATTTTTTTAATGCAATTTATTATATATAATTTAAATGAAAGTTATGGGACGAATACATATAAATTAATTCACTTTTTAACCTCATAAAATCAAAGTATTTCCAACAAGAAAGCTGAAGTGATTAAAATATTTTTTTTTTTGTGAAACCTACCTCGCATCTTGCTCAAGTTTTATTATTATATTAAAATGTTTCACCTAGAACCAACACAGCATCACCTAACTCCTTAAAAGTTATAAAATAGGAAATCTGGAATTTTTTATTTTATATTCTTTAAATTTGTTAACTTTAAAAAGCTCCATAAATTTTAAATTTTATATAACTCTAAATGAATTAGTTGTATAATATTTATTGAAAGTGTTAATAAAATTTTACAAATTTTTAAATATAACACTGATGAAAATACTCTTGACATTTTGGAATATGCGCGGCATCCACAGTATTCATGGACCGCCGCCACTAATATGTATATGTTGCAGTAAAAACCCGATTTTTAGTAAGAACGCATTCTTACTAGATAATACGCGTTTCACTGAATACCTTTGTGACAACTAGAGGTTAATGTTGTTGGTTGATTTTGGTTCAAAGGTCGAATATCTTCATTTTTGACCTTCTGCTTCATTTTGGGTGTTTATTTTCAAAAAATTTTAAACGAAAAAGACCCAAAATGAGGCGAAAGGTAAAAAATGAAGATTCTAGAGCTTTGAATCAATCTCAACCAACATCAGTAAACTCTAGTTGCCATAAAGGTATTCAGTGAAACACGTTCTAACTAAAAAACGAGTTCTTACTAAAAAACGGGATTTTATTGCAACATATGTATTCGTTTTATGTAAGAAAAAAATGTTTTATTGATTGTTTATATAAATTTAAAAAATACATATCTTTTATAAAAAAAATCCAGAACACGTTTATTTCAAACCAAACGTTTCGGGAGAATTTCTCCCTTAGTCAATGGCGAAAAATTTGCAAAAAAAGAAAAAAGTTGTTTTCTCTAAAATTTAGAAAACAACACATTATATAATATGTATTATACGAGCAGTACCTGGCGTGCCTGCGGCACGCCCGCCACCGCTCGGCCCTCCGGATTGGTGGCCCTGGCGGGCAGCGTCTCGAGATGTGATTATTAGCTGACTAATTATATGTTTTGAAAAAAATATTTTTTTGAATAATGAATATTGATCAAAGGAAGATGAAAAATATCATTAAATGCTTTATAAATACTTTATTAGAGCATGCAACCAACCATTTCTCTCGAAATTCCCGATCGGTTGGAAACCTATTTCTTTTTTAATAATACATCTCAATATTTAAATTTATCTAAAAAGTGTCTCTAAATTAATTATATATAATAATTTTAAAATTAATTTAACTACTAAAATTTCAAATGACCCGCGCAGTAATAAATTAAGAATTAATCTCATTATCCCATTAAATCATATCTCATTAAAACTTATATTATAAATTAAATATATATAATATATAAATATATATTTTAAAATTAATTTGTCTACTAAAATTTTAAGAATTTATATTTTTCTTAAATTCAAAAAAAAAAAAAAAATTAATTTTCGCGGTATGAATTATTTCCAAAAAATTAAATATATATTAATATATAATATATATTTAAAATTAATAAATTTGTCTACTAAAATTTCAAATGAGACACGCCGTAAATCTAATATTCTAAGCTATATAGAGGAATATATTAATATATATAGAGATATTATAGATATATAAAATAGAGAATAGAGATGTTTTATTTGTAAAATTTGACAATATAACAACTGTCATTGAATATTAGTTGATTTTTCTCCCACATGTTCTCCTTGCTGCGCCACGGGTACTGCCTGACAATGGCTTTTATATATATATAGATTATATTCATTATAAATATATTTGTATATTAATTATGTGCATCAAGTAGAGAACACACTTATTGATTTCTCCATATGATACAACAACTCTGCAACTCTTAGCAAACCAAAACTTTTCCATTTAATAATTACTTCCCTTAAGCTTTAAAAGCAGAGATAGATATTTTTGTTTAAATCTGGGGATGCTTCAGTAAGCAAATAAACGTCAATGGGGTTAAAAGAGGAAGAAAATTTTATCTTATATATTTATAAAGAGAGAATGTTGTTGGAGAAAGTGAGGGTATTAAAAGGAAAGGGGGCTAAGGGCCCATCGTAGCGTGTCTCTCTCGTTCCAAAACACAACAAAAACACCAGGTCACACAACCGGACGTAAAACAATCTCGTACACCGGAACTGTTCGGATTCAATTACGTCACTGACAATCCGCTCTGGTGGCTAGAAGCCCAACAAAACATCCATTGAGGAAATCTAGCCACATGCTCTAAACTCTATCTCAAACAATATCTACAATTCTACATAGAACTGACTATTTATCGGAATTACAAATGACAAAAAGCATACACTGCGAATGAAAAACAGTTGGAACACGAAGATTGTGTCGAGATGTCAAGATAACATTTTACAGGAGAGTTTTTCTTGATAATGACTTTCTGCCAATCATCAATCAAGTAGAGATCTCATTTAACATTTGTTAAATCTCTGCCATCGATATAAGAAATTAAATATTTTATATTCTTCAAATTTCACATAATTGAAAATTTTTTATAAAATCGATAAACTATTTTTATTTATTCAGAACAATGTTTAAATCACCACTAGTTGACCATCATCAGTAGTAAATATCGTCTTAATTTTGGGTGAGTGTTAATAAAAACTAAAGTAATATTTACCACCAGTGGTGACCAAAACTGTCTAGTGAATACCTAGATATAAATAAATAAAAATAATTTATGAAATTTTTTAATTGTATGACTAAGAACTCAAGATATATGTAATATAAATTAAGCACTTCTTATGTAAATTTAGTAAGGGTTTAAATAAGAGACGTGCAGTTTTCATTGATTTCTTTTTATTTATGAACTCTCGCTAACGTTTCGGCTATTCGTTGTGGCCATCTTCAGAGCTGAACAATGAGAAACATTGATAACAATATTAAATCGGTCTTGTAATAAATATAAAAAATTAAAGGTGTTGTCGATCGGAAATGCTTAAATTAATATTTTTGTTTCCCTTGAAATTCTCTTAAAAGTTGATAAGGGTCCCCCTTTGTATCAATTTCGAATTTTAGAGAGGGTTAAAAAACTAATTTTTTTCGAGATATTCAAACGAAAATATACATTTCAAACTCTCTATAAAATCTACTATTTAAAATGAGTTTAGTTTTTTGAAAATTAATATTTTTGTTTCCATTGAAATTCTCTTAAAAGTTGATAAGGTTGATAAGAGTCCACCCTTTGTATCAATGTCGAATTTTAGAGAGGGTTAAAAAACTATTTTTTTTTTTGAGATATTTAAATGAAAATATACTATTTAAAATATACATTTCAAACTATCTATAAAATCAACTATTTAAAATGAGTTTAGTTTTGTGAAAACTAATATTTTATTTTTTTTATAAATTTTCAATCAGGTTGATAAGGGTCCCCCTTTGTATCAATTTCAAATTTTAGAGTGGGGAGAAAAAACTAATTTTTTTCGAGATATTCAAACGAAAATATACTATTTAAAATGAGTTTAGTTTTTTGAAAATTAATATTTTTATTTCCCTTGAAATTCTCTTAAAAGTTGATAAGGCCCTTTGTATCAATGTCAAATTTTAGAGAGGGTTAAAAAAAACAAATTTTTGTCGAGATATTCAAACGAATATATACATTTCAAACTCTCTATAAAATCAACTATTTATAATTATATTATAAATACTCAATCGGGTTGATAAGGGTCCCTTCTTCCCTCCTTTGTATCAATTTCAAATTTTAGAAGGGGTAAAAAAAAAGTAATTTTTTTTAGAGATATTCAAACGAAAATATAAATTTCAAATTCTTTATAAAATCTTCTATTTAAAATTAGTTTAGGTTTTTGAAAATTAATTTGCCTGGAGGGGGCATTTCCGTTACGAAACAATTTCTGCCAGTTAGCTCCTTCCAGAAGCCCCGTAAAGGAACTTCGTTCCAAAAAATAATTAATGATCTATTTAAAATAAAGAGAAAAGTGAATGAACAGAACTTTGACGCCACTTCATAAGTTTAAGATTTTTTTTCGATTTTTTTTTTTTTAAATAAGTATAATATTTATTATAACTATCGTTTGATATCAAAGTTTTTATATTTAAATTTTCATGCATATAGTCTATTATAATAAAAATGTTGGTGATATTTGAATTTCCAATAGACATCTATTGGAGAATGAAAAAGATATTAAGAGTGTTGGGTGGAGATTGTTCCAAGTAGAGATGCAGCCAGGAAGCAAAGGAAAGAGTCCGGGGGTGGAAATACGTTAGACGATTTAATTATCGTCTGCAAGGGCTTCTGCCACTCTTTTAGTATTCAAGCCAAGGGACTTCATCCACCCTCCTTCCGCCACCAAACTTATACCTCTCACTATCTCTCTCACTCTTTTTATATATATATCTCTTTTTCTAACCCACGCATGCAGGCGTTTATCGGGTTTAATAAAGACAAAACTGGCCTAGTTGCCTACCGGGTTATAGTTAAAAAAAGACATAAAAGTTTTATCTCTGGAGTTTTCTTTTAACAATGTATCTATGGTTTGGGGCGGAGAAAGGGTAGAAGAAAGTGAAAGTTATGATGGGATTTTCTTTTTGGTTTTTGGAGCTTTGGTATTCAGATTGATGATGTGAAAGGTTTTTATGAGTAAATAAATTAAATGTAACGGAAGTGAATAGAAATAGCGGGTTATGGTTCCTCCTGTTAGGTAGGCTACAAGTACAGCCAGAAAAGTTGATTTTATTAATGAAAGTGATTTTTTTCTGGTGGCAATCCACATAATGTTGAAAATGAAGGATAGATAAAGGATAGAATGTGTGATCAAAAAATAAAGTCAGCTGGTGTGGTCACCATACAACTTTCACATTTTCATTTATTTGAAGTCATCGCAATACTACTAATCTACACCCCCTTCCTTTATTTCGTTTTTTTTTCATTTTCTTAAAAAACGACTCTAACGATTTTTTAAAAATTAGTGTATTTAACAAGTGTCATGAGTTATTACTTGTGTCAAATTTTTAATCCGATCGGAACAAAGGAAGGGGTTGTAAATTAGGAGTGTCGTAAAATAAATATTTTAATCGTTCATACATCCTCGTCTTCGGAAAGTCGCAGAGCCTTGAAATTTGAAACTTAAGAAATCTAGAGGCTACAAGAAGTATCACAAGATTTTGGCTAAAGTAGAAAAACTGGAAGTTGATGTTTAGGTACGCATGAATGGTTTCGAAACGCAGGGGGTACATACGTACGTACGCACTGACCAATGGATTTTTTTATTTATTTATATATTAATTATTTATATATTAATGAAATTTTCAAAAATACAAATTTTCATTTTTTCTAGCCTGTATCATAAAAATTATAACACACCATGAATTATTTGACTATAAGTACAATAAATGATGTGGCCATCTAATGACTTCACCATACACTTTCCTCACATATCGTATATATTCAAAAATTGATCTAAATAGAAAAACAGGGTTCAAATTTTTAAAAGCCCTCCCTTACTTTTTGTTCTGATATTCGCGAAAATCGAATCTGCTCTTAATCAGAATAGAAACTACCTAAATATCAAATATTGTTTTGAAATCTGTAATGGTTTTTGAGCTATTGCTCAAAATTTAGTAACATACACACTGACGTACTAAGATATTGAAAAAAATAATAATATATTTTAAAATTTAATTTTTTCGCTGTTCGATATATAAAGTTTATTGTAGACTGAAACACCCTGAATTCGCTCATTATTTTTTAATAGTATTAAAATAGTTCGATCCGTTTTGAGATATTTGCAAAAATATAAGCACAAAATACATGTTTTAATGTACAATTACAATACTTTGTCATACCCCGTATGGGAAAGTAAAAATTAAAAAACCTATTCAAATAATAAAATTTTATAAAAATTAATCAAGATTAAAAAAAATTTATTTGAAATAAAAAAAATTTTTTGTTGAAAAACGAAGCAATGGTAAGGCATTGTGAAATTTCTGATTTTGACAAAAAATTTGATATATCCAAATTATAGAAATTTTAGTATATTTGGGATCATACGGTCCTAGAGAATTGAAAAATAATATTTTTTTTGAAATAGTTACCTCGAAAAAAAAATTTCGAAAAAACGAAATAATGGCAAGGATTTATTTAGCCTTGTGAAATTACTAATTTTGACAAAAAATTTGATATATCCAAATTATAGAAATTTTAGTGTATTTGGGATCAGATGGTCCTAGAGAATTGAAAAAATATGTTTTATTTGAAATAACTCAAAAAAAAATTTTGTCCAAACACAAAAAAGGCAAATTTATGATTTCGACAACACATTTTATATATCCAAATTATAAAATTGTTAGTATATTTAGGATTAGACTGTTGACTAGGGATGAGTATCGATGGCCGATGTTTTCATGTCGATGATCGATGTTTTACATATCGGGGGGATGTTTCTCCCCAATATCGATGTTTTTAAATATTTACAGTAATTTGTTTTGCATTAATTTTGATAAATTAATGATGGCTTGACATACTGAGTCGGACATTGGGAACGTATTGACAGAATATTGCTTTCAACAAAACATCGATTTTTTACATCGATAGTATGAATTTTGCCTAATTTTCTAAAACCATGAATTTTTTTAATATACATCAATGTTTTCAGGTCGATATTATCGTCACATCGATTTGAACATCGATGTTTTAACTATCAATCCTCATCCATATTGTTGACTTTAATTCAATAAAATCTATATCAATGTTTAGTTTGAAATACTGAGGTATAATTATTTATAAATAGAATTTCATTAATGTATAAATAAATAGAGAAAATGTTAATGAATTATTATTTCATGTTTAATTGAAATACAAGCATTGGACTCAATGTGACGATCATCAGAGAAGTTATTTATTTAAGGGTTTTCATTGACTTATAAATAAACAATAAATAAAATTGATATAGATATTTAGTTTCAGAAATATAGCGCTAGGTATTTAAATATAAATAATTTTATAAGTAGGGTAGGGTTCGGATTTTGCATATAATGCATGTTTTTTTCTTTGATTGCTAATCTTCTAATCTTTTATATCTGGGCGTTTTAGAGTATCAGGACCCACCGAGAGAAATCTTATTTTGCATATAAATGCATATTTTGGAGTTTAAGTGCATATTTTGCATATTTAGCGATTTAAGCTATATTTTGTATATTTGAATGATTTTTGTCCCTCGTTTGTTGGAAATCAGAAAAATAATTGTAGAAAATTTTAGAGACAGAGAGGGTAGGCCACAGGTTTCAAACTTTTTTTGAGAGCCCACCCCCACCCCCTCTCACTGTCAAAAAAAATCCAGAAAATTCATGGAATTAATTAAAATATATTTAAATTAAAATAATATTTTTTATGAAAATTAATCGAAAAAAATGGGGGGGGTCGGGTAGGCTAGGTGTTAGCATGTCAGCCTGCTAACCAAGTGGAACTAGGTTCAAATCCGACTCGAGGCACCCGGCTAAAACCTGACCCCGGGGGGTTAGAGAGAAATTTAAAAAAATAAAATAATTACTATCGTAATGGCTTATGGCTAGAAAGGCCGAAAAGCAAAAAAAAATAATTAAATAAATATTATATTTCTTTTAAAAATAAACTTTGAAAACATTAATTTTATTTTAAATAATTTGCAGTTGTTTCTTAAAATTTTCTTAAATTTTTAAAGAGAAATAAATCCCGCAGTTGTTCTATTATGCTAAAAAAATATATAAAAAACCCGAATTTCTTTAAATTTAGGATTTGGAGGGGTTGGGAATTGGATTAACCAATCGACTTGATTGGGGAATAATGGAATTGAAATAATTATCGGAAAAGAGGTTTTTTTATCTAATTAGATTTTTCCTCTTATTAAAAACAAGGACTAAAGATGAATAAGGACTCTCGATGGTGGAGAAATAATCTCCGGAGTCGAAGCTAAAATACAATGTATAAACCTCTTTGAGTTTTATTTCATTCACTGTGAAACTACACACCCTTTACTCTATTAACTACAATGTATACATTAATTAATGTAAAATAAGTGGTTTAATAAAATTTATAAAAAAAATTTATTCTTTAAATTTAGGGGATGAATATTGGGAAAAAAATCTTTGTATTTTAATTTTTCTCCTTGTGAAACACCACCAACTTCAACCTAATTTAATTTTATTGCATTAATCTCTGAGAGATCTGAACGCTTTGATTTCAATAATAACGACAAAAACCTCTTAACAACCGGATCTGGCCCACAAAGCCGTACTTTGGGAATCCTTTGCATTTGGAATTAACCAGATCCAAAGGCTGATTCACATAGGCTTTTTCTGCTACTTGCTCCTTACTTGTTTGCTCTACTTGCGATTTGAAGCTAGTTCAGTCAGGCTGATTTTTTCCCTGTTGGCTTCACACGAAGCTTTTTCAGAAAACATTTCAAGTTGGCCGGTTATGTTGCGCGCGCAAGTGTCAGTCCAGACAATGAACTTTTGAGCCAAACAGCTGGGCTATCATCATTCAGTTACAGCTCAGATGCAAATAAAAATGGCTGACAATAATATTATTGCAGAAATTATAAATCTCAAGCGAACGGCAATTATTTTGTCAATATGTCAATGGCTAAGGAAGAAAATATCAGCTGTTCTGTGTTATCAGTTGATGTTTGATGCCAATGCGCATGTCACCCACATAATAAAATAATGCTCTCCAATTAGCTGCAAATACACAGGTTCAAGGAGCTAAACTTTTTTTTAGAACATGGGCTATCTTTTAAATCAAGTAAGCATGCTAGTAAGACAGCCAGGAGTGACGTCATTTCGACCCCCTCCATGCCTCCAAATTGCAAGTGGACCAAACAAGTAAGAGAAAAGGTCTCGTTTGAACTGGCCTTAAGAGAAATCATCTGAAAAGTCAGTCTTCTGCGAGAGTTTTTATAGCGGTTTCTAGGATTTCTTTATGAAATTATGTTTACATTAAGGTTATACAATTTATGATCTAAAGTTTGATCCCATATTTTCTGAGTCATAAAGAAATATTGTTGCATTATAGATTTTAAAAAGATCTTTATTCACATCAAATCAGATCCATTTGAATAGACTCATTAAATTTTTTCTAAAATATCATGAATATTTTTTTAGCCGTGAATATAAAATTTTATTGGCTTTTGTTCTTCATAAATAATGAAAGTTCAATAAGCAAAACAATTAAGAATTTAAAAAACAACAATAGCGTTTGTTTTAACTTGAACGAATATTTGAAAAAAAAAGAAGATAAAAAATAAAATAAAAAGGATACAACATGGACATATCGTATAGGAAAATCAATTGTATTTAAATGAAACAGAGCAAGTGAACGATTGACTAACTGTCTAGTAAAATACATTAAATGGTTACCACGGCAACGATAAATGTTTACGAAATGTCAAACGCAGTTAACATCCTCGTCATCATGTTGTGTCTAAACTAATGACTCGGATAGAAAGAATAGCATGTCGATGAATGGACAAATTTACATACTCGATAGAATTACCTTGAGGGATAAATGGGTTAACTCTTTAAAGATAATATTCAAGTTCGGTTTCAGTATCTAATTTAGAAAATATAAGTAATTCAAACAACACCCTTTACAATTAAAAGGATCATTGTGATAATTCTATTTTTACTTTACTATACAGGGTATGGTCAACTATTGTAATCGTACATGAAAAAGTGATTTTTTTGCTTGTTTTTTCGAAATATCTCTTAAACGGCTGAAACTATTTTGATTAAAAAAATTGAGCGAAACCATGGCATTTAGGCATAGGAAAAAAGATCTTAATAAGTGAACATCTCAAACGTACGTTAAATTTTTTTATCAACTATTCTATAACCAAAGGTCACTTTTTATTTTAAATTTAGCTGCATCGTCAGACTTTCGACAAAAAAAAAAAAAAAAAAAATTACAGAAATTTTTAAAAAATATTATAAATTCGATTGTTTTAAGGCTCTCAGACTATTATTTACGGAGATAGAGACGTTTAAAGATTTTAAAGATACAATTAACAATTACAGAAATTTTTAAAAAATCTTATAAATTCGATTGTTTTAAGGCTCTCAGACCATTATTTACAGAGATAGAGACGTTTAAAGATATTAAAGATAAAAAATTTCAGAAATATTTAAAAATCTTATAAATTCGAATGTTTTAAGGCTCTCAGACCATTATTTACGGAGATAGAGACTTTTAAAGATTTTAAAAATAAAAAAATTTCAGAAATGTTTAAAAAATTTTATAAATTCGATTGTTTTAAGGCAGACCATTATTTACTGAGTTAGAGACATTTAAAGATTTTAAATTATTATTATGGTTTCTTTTTTTTTACTATTTTTTGTACAAAACCTATAAAATTACATATTTCTAATTTGAAGTCTGTAAAATTGAAATGTTTTATTGTTGATCTGAGAAAATTTTATCTATTTATGTTAAAATATTTATAGTGAAATTATAAATAATTATAAAAAATAAAACTATCTAAGTAACCATTCTTCAAAAAATCAAATAAAAATTCTAGGATATTTTCACCAAATGTGGTCCAACCAGAAATAACCTTCCAGATCAAAGCTCAATGAATTTGTTGAAATACTATATATTTAAGTAAATTAAAAATAGAAGGACAGACAAAGGGAAGGCCTATAACTCCTCCCCTTTAAAAAATTAATTGTACCTTATTGGTATTGGTATTAGTTACAAAATGCTGAGGGGTTTTCATTTTTACTTTTTCGTGTTTTGAAGTATTCAAAAGTGTAGAAAAATAAATTTCAAGAATGATTTTTTTGTTTCTCTGTCTGTCTCTAGGATAAGTAGTAGAAAGTTAATTTTGCTCCCGAAATCTTTGTAGTTTCATAACATATTAAATTTCAGAATTTCTCGATTTAGAACTTAATGTTGAAAAATGCTGAAATTTATAAACAGATCGAAATGTAATTTGAGAAGGGATTGTTCAATTACAGCGTAACTCATGAACTGCAATTTGACGTACAAGTTTGTATTAATAAACTGCATCTAAATGCATATGTTACAACTCAAAACATTCGCTAACAATTATAATAGGTTGGAGTTGGTGGTGTTTCACAGTGAGGAATAATAACATAATTTGAATTAAACCTTTTAATTTTTAAATTCTCGATATATTTCGGGTATATATCGAAATATATTGACAATTAATGGTTTAACTCAAATTAATTTATTATTCCTTACTGTAAAACACCACCAACTCAAACCTATTGTAATTTAAAAATGTACTATAAACCCACACCGCGTTCTCTAAGTTTTATTCGCTAACAAAAATGTAACTAAAACTTATTAAATTTTCACAAAAGAATTTGAAGAAAATTAGGGATTATTTTATTTTCTTACATTTAAATCAATCGTTAAGTTTAAAAATTCTTTGCACGTTAATTATTAGGGGCCGTCCATAAATTACGTCACACGAATTTCCAGATTTTTAGACCCCCCTTCTCCCTGTGTCACATTCTGTCACATTTTCATTGAGGCCCCCTGTATAGTGACGTCACACTATCACTTTTATATTTATTATTAATAAAAAATTTCTTTGCTTATAACATAGGTATATAGTCCATTATTTGTTATTTTGAGATATTTGTATTTATATTTTTATAAATACATGTATTTATATAATTTTGATGTATTTATTTTGACAAATTCATGAGGATATTGTAATCCTTTGGCTATGATATTATAAATGTGAAAAGAAGATAACTATGTCTAACTAAATATCTCATTAACTCATTTTTTTCAAAATTGGACTTACGCCACTTTCAAAATAAACGGCTCATATTGATATTCAGTTTTTGTCTCGAAGGTGTGAGCTGACCGCCCGGATAGCATTTTAGTTCTCAGGTTCGACTCCTGGGGGGATGAATCTCCTCTGATTTCCCAATTAAAGAATATTTCTACTAAAATCCAAGAATATGTCCTGAAAAATTTAATTCTTTCTATTTTAAATATACATTGGTTTTTTAACCAGAGATGATTTTTTGAAAAGCATTCCAACTATTTTCGAAAAAAAGATGCTCAAATCTTTTGATCTATGTTTTAAAAAAAGGTCGTTTATGAAAAACTTTTTTTCATTTTAAGCTGAATTTTTTAATTTCCTTTATTGAAGGATGGAGTAAAAAATTTCTTTGCTTATAACATATATTGCAGGGAGTCGGATTGGCTCAGTCGGCTAACGCACTGGCCTCGGTTCGGCATCGATCGATTATGACGATGTTGGAGTGGAAGACCGGGGTTCGATCCTGGCTGGCAAATAAAAATTTCTACCGGCTAAAAACTCGGCTCCCTCACTAACCCTACTAACACTTTACTTATGTGATGTCTAAATGGGCTTTGTTCCCGGTGACATTAAATAAATAAAAAAAAAACAACATATATTGCGATTCAGAGAGAGGTTTTTGTCTCGAAGGTGGGAGCTGACGCCTGGATAGCATGTTAGTTCTCAGGTTCGACTCCTGGGGGGATGAATCCCCTCTGATTTCGCAATTAAAGAATATTTCTACTAAAATCCGAGAATTTGTCCTAAAAAATTAAATTCTTTCTATTTATTATTTATATTTGAAAATGTTTTAATTTTAATTTGTGACATCACAATGTTTAAAATCCCCGGATCCCCTGTCACATTTTGTCACAATTCTGAGATGCCCCACATCCCTTACTGTGTGATATAATTTATGATTGGCCCCTTAGTATCATTCATGGACCAACCTAGAAATAAAAAAAATTTCAATTTTTATTCTTGTTCAAAAAATAGGTGCGAAATGGGAAACAATTTAGCGAGATAAAGCAAGAGATGATGGTGTTGGGCAAGGGGGGCATTGTTAGTAATCCATTCCAATGGTCCTTTTCCAATTCTCAATGTATAATTACCAATATCGATATCCCCCGAAATATTGCCTACAAATTCACAATTGAATCTAATCCTTATTGATTTGGAAACCTTAACCCACACAGCAAACCCACCGTTCAACTCATTTCGATTAGCAGCAAAGTGTAACAATATCCAAACAATACATAAATGGCAAGCCTTTGTATTGGATCCATTCCATTCAATTAGCATACAATTTGGTTTTCTAAATTCATTGAATCGTAGAGTACAATCAGCAAATACGACAACCGATTATTTAGTTTATTTTGAAGCTTTGCTGTTCAGGTTAATGAATTTTAAGGTATTTCAATCACAAAACGCAGAGAGTAAATAAAAAACTGACTGGACTGTGGGTATGCTAATATATGCTGTCACAAAAGTAAACGTTTTAGCTAGTATAACATTTCCAAACGAAACGCCTTTTAGGGACAAATAAACAAATTTTTAGAAAATTTGTTTGGATATTTTTTAAATGAAAAAGCAAATGTACGAAAGGACTTGATGAATTGTTGTTTATATAGCAGACTTAGTCCACATCAGGGCAGAAAAACATTCGATTTTATTATTATAAATGAATCAAATTATTTTTTTGTTTTATTTTTAATGAAATTATGGTAATCTAGAGGCATTCAGGAAAGATGCAGTACCTATAAACCTTGAAAGACGTTGAGTTACCAAACAGAAGAAGAAAGAGTAATCAAGAAAAAAGGTGAAGACGAAGGTGTCTGGTCATTATTGAGAATATTTAAATACTGAAGATTAATAAGATTGAAGTAATTTTTGGAGACGGACTGAATTGAGTGGATATTGATGGGGCATTCCAAAATTAAAAAAAAACGTTTTTTATATAAGATAATTTAAAAAACGTCGATTTATGAATAAAAAGATAGTTTAAATTATCTTCTTTTGTGAATTTTGGACCGCCTCATCAATATCCAGTGAAGAAATTTTCTTCTTTTTTTGAATTTTGTACTGCCTCATCAATATCCACTGAAGATTAATACTCAAAAAAGAGGAAAGTAGGGAGAAATTCCATAGGGATAAACCTATAAGCAAATGAACTGGATCAGCAGTTCTCCAATGTGTTCGCAAAGGATGATGGGAATCGGAGAATTGCGTCATAAGCAAGCTTTTGGGGAAATTATTTGTTGGTGTTATCTCATCCTAGCATATTCCCAGACAACACACTCTCTCTAGAATATGTCTTATTAAGCTTATATTGTCTTTAAGATGTCTAAAAGATCTCCTAGTGTCTAGAAAACATCTTCTAGACCAAGTGTGTCAAAATTCAAAAAATGGACAAAAAAGGTGTCTATTCCATAACATGTGGAGAATGTGATTCTACCTATATAGGAAAAACAGAACGAAATTTAAACACACGCATTTCGGAACACAAAAGAATTTTTAAAGGGGGTTCGGGGCATAGTGCATTTGCAGACCATTTAATCTCAGAGAAACATTGTTTTCCATATGAATCAAATATTAATTTAATTAGATCGGAATTAGATCTTTTAATAATTAGTATTTTCGAATCGTTAGAAATTCTAAAATTATACAATAATTCACCAAAAAAATTCTTAAATCGAAAAATAGAAATTCCCGAAAGCTTTATTTTAAAAATAGCCGCTCAAATAAAAACTTCATGAACGCCACCTACAGCCAATATAAAACAAGTCTAAATTTCAATTCTTAACTTGGCCACCCTGAACAATTCTTGACCTAACCACATGAAAAATTTTAGCCTTTCATTCATAAATTAATTCATGTGAATCCATTGTAATAGACTGATGAAGAGAGCAAAGCCCTTTAAACTATATCGTTATAAATAAATAAAATTTATAATTCCAGCAGAAGACACACTCTTTTATTGTCCCCTTCAATATATAAAAATTCTGCTACTCTCGGCAAAAAACTTTCAATTTAATCGAAAGATTTGTTTAACAGTTAGTTAGTATAGAACAGTGGTTCCCAACCTGGGGGCGATCGCCCCCAAGTGGGCGATTTGCGGGCTATGAGTATTCAAAAACATTAAAATTCCCAATCTTCAATTGTTCAAAGACCTAGTTCCACAAAATATTTTACTTTGGATCACAACCGTTGACATGAAAGTAATCAATCTCCCTTTTTTCTAGGATATATGATTCAATCTTAATTAAAAGATGGTACACCTTTTTACATACAGAATTATATTTACTTAAATAAAAACTAATTTATTACATCTTGTAAAAGAAGATAATTTTTGTTTAATTAATCTCTAAGATAATTTGAAGAAATAACTTACGAAAGTTTTCGAAGTTCAGAAAAATGAATGTGAAGAAGTATTTACCTGAAACAAAAAGAAAAACCAAAAATTAATTTATCTACAAAATAACATTTCTTAGCAATTGCCTCTGTAAATTTAAATTTTTTCCATTTGTATTAAACATTTTTTTTTTCAAAAATGTAATCAAAGTATTAAAAAGTATATTTCATCAATTTCAAAATTATTTCCATCACTTTATTATGTTTAGTCTGAATAAATCTATTAAAAACTTTATAAGCTATCTAAAGTGTACAATGTACATATGTATATCTGGTGTCTGACTTTTTAACACATCTCAGTCGACTCCAGTACTGTTATTATTAAAAATTTTACATAAAAAAATAGCATAATCCATGTGTAGATATCTTTAATTAGAATAAGGTTAAAAATTTTAAATTTATTTAGAATTTAAATGATGCTGTGAGAGAGCCCTAAAATGACAATTTTAAGATGATTTTTATACTATCTATATCTTTCAAGTACTTTAAATAAAATTATCAAAAAATTCTTGAAATTGGTTAAATCTTTTTGTTTTTATGAATGAAAATCAAGAAATGATATCTTAAGTATTTTGAAAGGTATAATTTTTTTTGCAGCCTTCACTTGAATTCAAGGAGCTCATTCAGCTAGTAACAAACAATCAAAAATATACTATATATAAGAGCCTAAATTAATTTGTAACAACGCTGAGAGAATTTTCTTTAAAAAAATTACCCTCTTGCCTAGAATCGAACCGACAAACTATTGAACTAAGGGCATCAGCTCTAGTCATTACACCAATGCAACATTAATATTTATATCTTGATTTCTGTTACTAAAACTATATATTTTTGATTTAGACTTTGTGTCGAGATAATATTGTATTCATTTGAACTCGAATGAAAATGAAAAAACACCAATAGATTTTAAATTAAGAAACATTAAATATACATATATTAATAAACGAGGCAAATTTGAAATATAATTGTCAGCTCGGATTTTAAACTGATCTTCGAGGGCGTGCCGAAGGCACGCACGAAAAGCTCGTATATATATATATATATTTAACATTTAGAGAATTTTCATAAATGTGTATACATATAAGGTGGACTTCAAAATTCCAGGAGGATCTTTAAATTTTCAAATTATTATCCGTTATTTCAAATATTTCTATAAAAAACATTTTTTGTTTTGAAAAGTATATTGATTCTCGAAATCAAATAAAATTGTTGCATAGTTTCAAGGGGTAATTAAAAT
>JALMQS010000153.1:19381121-19391578 GCA_024734495.1 Forficula auricularia | reverse complement strand
TTTTTTTTTTCTTATTTTCAAAATAATTAATAAAAATTAATAAGTGATTATAAAATAATAAATATCCAAAAGAAGGATAAATTATACATTCATTGATAATTTTAGGTCGTAATTAAAAACAGGTTTTTAAATTATAGACACATGCGTAATTAGCGGTAATTAAATTAAATATTTAAGAAAGCCCCTGGCTTTTACGCAACCAATACGATTTGAAAGCACAGGCCTTATCTAACTTTCGGGCGCGCCTGTAGGATCGCTAGTAGGCATTTTTCCAGTTCAAGGGCTAGTTAAATAAATTGCAACGAATTACTGCTAGACTTTATCCATAGCCATTGAAATACCTATTAATATATTTATTCCATTATTATTAATCATACAAAATGAATTCGGCCTTTTTATAAAGTACCTACTTGTTTACTGTAGAGAAAAATCCTTTAAAATGTAATATTCCTAAAAAATGTTATACAGCCTTTTTTGAAGTCCTCAAGGTACTTAAATTAAATATTAAATCTGATTAAAATTGGTTAAGCTATTTTCAAGATATTTAGAAAGATTCTAAGTAGTAATATTAATTTTTATCTAACCAGCTATTTAAGATAAATAAATGGAATTTAACTACATTGAATAATTGGGAATCATCAAGAATAGACCATGAGAAAGGGTGGAGGGCGTAGGTGTTTGTGCACCCGGGTTTTGAAGGCTTGAAGATTAAAGTGACGGGAAAGACAAGAGTCCGAGAGAGACTTACAGAATTACAGGGGTGAGACATTTTATCAATAAAATAAAGTTTCCATATCAAAACTTAAAGTTTGATTTGGAAGAATATACCGGGTGAGTTTTTTGTCTTGAGACAGTCTTATAACTCAAAAACAGTGGATTAAATGAAAAAAAGTTTCAAATGAAAGTTTATTTATATTAGGGGGGAAACTAAGCTATGCTATTGTTTGTCGACTTAGAACAAGCTTTCGGGATATTTCGAGGTCAAGTTCTGTTTTTTAAATAGAAACCTATATGTTTCTATACATATTCTGAATCTACAAAAAAAACTGAACAGCTTTTATTAGAACTATTTTTTTATACGACATCAAATAATAAAAAATTATAATATTAATTCAATTAGATCTCAAAAAAATATTAATAATTATTTTAAATAATTATTCAACTTAATTATCAAATAATATTGATTAAATAATTAATTATTGAATAAATATTTATTAAATTAAAAATTCACAACAATGAAAATAAGTGTTTATAATGATCTTAAAACTTCATTTTAAGTAGGTACATAGATTTAAGAGATTATTTTCTACTTAATAGAACTACTTAAAATTCTTGAGTTTAAAAAAGTTTATTTATCGTGTCAATCCAGTAGATAGTTATAGCGAATTACCATAATAAGATTGGAGCATTTTTTGTTGAAGACAGAATTGAAATGGTCTTAATTTATATGGTGAATGTGGAAGAAGTTTTATTTTTTTTCATATAATGCACTGTTTTTGAGTTATAAGACTGTCTCAAGATAAAAAACTCACCCGGTATATTTTTTTAATATACTACCTTGATCAAAAAGTTTCAGGAATTTATTCAGAAAATCAAAAATACATATTTATTCTTCAAAATCGATATTGTCCCATTCAAAGTACTCCCCATCGACTGGAGCGCATTTATGGCAGTTCTTGATCCAATCCTCGAAACATTTTTTATACTCGGTTTTTGGTATAGACTATCAGAGCCGTTTTTGATTTTTACAATTTTAAAAATGAAATCGTCTTTGCATCAATGAGTTTGTATTAAATTTTGATTTAAAAATGTTGAAGAAGAGTTACCTACTCTATCGAAAACAAACTTTGATAAGAATTTTCCTCGTCCACTCAATTTAAACTATTTATTAAACATATGTGACAGTGATATTTATTTTAATATTTACAAATTCTTAAATATTAATAAAATTCATATTTAACTAACTCTTGAAATAATAACTTGTAACAATTGTAATAATTATAAGACTATATTTGATTAATGTAATTCCGTTCTTTATAACTATTTAACTAATTCTAACTTGTAATAATTATAAGATGATATCTAATTATTATTATTTAAAAAATTTTTTTTCTATCTGTATTATCAAAATTGTAAATATAATGGCCAAAATGAAACATCTGATTTCGAAGGACAAAAGTTGTAATAAATAAATAAAATAAATCAAAATTTTATGTGTGGCCCAAGTTTTCGTAAGTCGACATCAAAAACCGACGAAAACGTCGATAAAATCAAAGAAATGATGGCCGAAAACTGTAAATTGACCATTGGAGAGTTGGCAGCAAACTTGAACATCGCTTATGAATCTGTTCAAGACATTTTGATTAATGATTTGGGTTTGAGACGCCAAAAAAGACCAGATTTGTGGGAATCCCGTAACGAGCAATCGGGCAATGGCATCATTATCCGCAACTTTTTGACCAAAATGGTATGAATACCATCCAACAGCCACCGAATTCGACTGAATTGTCTCCCTGCGACTTTTTCCTGTTCAGTAGACTCCAAAAATTGTTCCGGGGAACGCGTTTTAACAGCCAAGTGGAGATAATGAAAAAATCGAGGGGTGAACCACCTAATATGCTGTACACCTACTTCCACTTGTACTTCCAAATATTTCCAAGTACTTCCAAATATTTCCAAATAGGTAATTCCAAATATTTCCAAGCACTTCCAAACATTTCCAAGTACTTCCAAATATCTCCAAGTACATTCAAATATTCCAAGTACTTCCAAAATACTTCCAAAGAGGTGTACACCTACTTCCAATCGCGGATCACCCCTCGGAAAAAATCGAAGACAGCTCTGATGGCCAAACCGAAAACCGAATATAAAAAATGTTTTGAGGATTGGATCAAGAGCTGGCATCAGTGCTTTGCAGTCGATGAGGAGTACTTTGAAGGGGACAATATTGATTTTGATAAATAAATTTGTATTTTTGATTTTCTGAATAAATTCCTGAAACTTTTTGAACAAAGGAGTATTTAAAAGATATTGCAAAACATTTGTTCGTTAGATCGTTCGTTAGAACTTTTGTTTGTTAGATCTGGAAAATTTAATTAATTTTCTAATTTCACCATTACAGTGGATTCTAGCCATAAAAATTTTTCATTCAATCTGTTAGATCAATTAGAAAATTTCATAGACTTGTATGTTTTTAATAAAAATCCATCAAAGTTTAAAATTTTATATATAGAATATAGATATAAATAGATCTCGAGTCATTTCCTTTCCGGGTGACAGTTATTTTCGCTTTTCGCGCCGCATCTTCTCTTTTTTTCCCTTTAATCTTTTTTCTCTCTTCACTTAGAAACTAGATGATATTTTCGGAACTCATGGGTCTGAAAATGTCTTTTTAAAATTGAAAACGTTGTATTCAGTGGCACGATCACGACGCGACCCCAACCAAAGAGTATTCTCTTGTTTGGTTGTCTGTGTCGTCCCGTTTCCGGGTGGAGTGTCGGACTCTTGAAAAAAAATAATAGGGGAGGAAAAACGTCCGGAAATTGCCCTCAAGACGCACGTCCGCCTGACCATCCGTCCGACTCGTTATAAAATGCAGAGGATTCGGCTTTCTCTGTCTTTATCAAACTCATTCAATTTGGCAAATATGCTTTGAATTCATCTCTATTTATGACATAACCGATGCGTTTAGAATATGTTTCGGTCTTCACTCTTTTATACTATTTTAAATTTATAATCTTATGAATATCAAAATTAGGTTTCAAGTAATTTTGATGATTAGAAACGTAGCTGAAGCATTTTGAAATTTAAAAGTAAACTAAAGAGAAAGATCTTGGATAGGTGTTCTTTTTTCTGTTTACTACAAGTACTACCACTACTACTAATACCACTACTAGAAGGGCTTAATTTCTAGAAAAATAAACTCCAACGGATCGTTGATAAACTTTATCCAAATTCATTTGAAATATTGATATTTATATTCCTTTATTATTAATCAGATTCAATTCTACATTGGATTTTTGACATTTTGGTTATTATTGGTAACCATTGCTGAAGAAGCTTATCTATTCTGAGTTAAATGAACTATAATAAACCGATGAATGAATAAATTTTAATGAATTTTAAATAAAGAATTTTAAAAAAGTACTATCTTACTCTAGAGTAAAGTAATTTAAAATATAATTTTACTAAAAACTTTATTTAACCTTTTTTGTGGTCCCCAAGGTACTTAATTAGGATATTAAATTTCATCAAAAT
Organism: Forficula auricularia; assembly: GCA_024734495.1. Lineage (NCBI taxonomy): Eukaryota > Metazoa > Arthropoda > Insecta > Dermaptera > Forficulidae > Forficula > Forficula auricularia. Next base: position 19,387,321 of record JALMQS010000153.1, on the reverse strand, counting down.
TGGTTAAGTCATTTTCAAGATATTTAGAAAAAACTAAAAAAGTACTGAAATAAAGTACTAATGTTTGTGGACCAATATGTACCAAAAACTAATCAGCTGTTCATTTTGTTAAAATAATGGTAGGTTTTCAATTTCAATTCAATCGGTGAAACGGTGTGGAAAAAATCGTGGACGAAAAAAAAACGATAACATACATACATCCATCCCCACGCACTTCCAAAAAAATGGCACTTTTTGGCCTCTCGACGAGATCCCAGGTAATTTTTGGCAAAACCGTCAAGTGCTAAAATTCAATCTAATTGAATACTTCAATTTGTGACCTTAATTGAGTCCATGGGTTCCGTAGTCTTTAACTGAGGACCCTTTGAAGTCGCGCTTGCATCGCGCAGACCGATTACAATACTTTCCCCATGCTTCGCATTGGATAAAGTAAAAATGAACTGGACGCTTGGAAAAGAACCGGAACACTTGGAAATTCATAGATCCTAGTTCTTGATTGACCAAAAAAGTATTGGAGCGTCCTTCCGGGCCGTTTCCGTCAAAATTAAGCTTTAACTATAGTTACAGTATTTATATTGTAATTATTTGTTTCAAGAAATAATTGTAAATTAATCATGTGTGATTTAAATTAAAATTCAAACTTTAATCAAATTAATCACAAAAATAACAGCTTCATTACTAATTTAACTATAGTATTATCAAACATTTTTTGGAAAAGTACTAGTCTTTTTATGAGATTTTTTTTAGTCAGACTAAAGATCTAGAATTAGTTAGGGCGCTGAAAAAAGATGTTGGAGTCCAAAAATGGGTATTTTAAAAACAGGAAATTCGTTCATAGAATGGGACATAAGTATACTTAAAAATCGCAAGTTATGAATATTTCAATTTTTCTCCCCGCATTATATTTTTGGTCATGAATTTTAGCTAAAAATGTAACTAGTAGTTACTCTCAAAGAAATAACTGTAATTTTAACAGAGTGAAGAATTGAGTTGAATATATTTATATTAGGGTGGTCCTTATTTTGGGTATTTCTGAATTTGTATGCTGCCCGAGGCTCATATGGTTCAAAATAAATTAAAAACAAAATCCCGCAAGTTTCCGGTCACAATCTCAATTTCATCCTGTGTCCCACGGCGATACAAGTTTCCCATCTAAATAACATCGAGTTTTTGACATTGAACTATCAATTTTTTATTCCGGCCAAAGAAATGGTTCAAAAAATTTGAAACTCTGTAGACTTTATCCTTATCATAGTAACTATTCTTCAGAATTTTTACAGACTTTTATCTATTATAAATTTGGAGTTAGAGCTAGATAAAATACTGCTATATCTTAGTGTTAGTAAGTTATAGACTCCAAAATTATATTAGCTAAAAATCTGTAAATATTCTGAAGGATAAAGTCTAGAGAGTTTTAAATTTTTTTAACATTATTTTGGCAGAAATAAAAAATTGATCGTTCAATGCCAAAAACTCCATGTTATTTAGATGGGAAACTTGCATCGCTGTGGGGCACAGGTTAAAATTGAGATAGAGACTTGAAACTTGGGGGATATTTTTTTTATTTATTTAGAACCATATGAGCCTCGGGCGGCATAAAAATTCGAAAATACCCAAAATAAGGACCATCCTAATGTATATCGACCATTACTTAATGATAGTTTCAGGGTTAGAAATCAAAATGTCATGGTAAACACTAGAAAATTTTAATTAACTTTCTAATTCTACCATAGGTGGTCCATTCCTAAAGAATCTTCCAGATCAATATATAATGGGTATTAAGGAAGAAATGTTAATAAGGATTATTAAGTACTCGTTTTTCTCCTACCTTACCAAAAACAATAGTTTAAAACTTTTCAATACTGCCAGTTTAAATTTTATAGAAATGACAATATTGTGATTGTAGTTATTTTATTTTACTTAACTTGATGCTATTATATAAATCTTCTATTATATATTCTACCATATATAGTTTTTTTATTTATTATTTGCCATATTTTTATCATATGAAATTACTTTTAATTATTTATTTATTTTAAATTGGAATAAATATCTTTTATTTAATTTATTATTTGTAAAATTTATTTTGTGTACAAAGGAAGGAAAGTATAATATATGCTCACATTTATATCTATTGTAAATTTCTACCAGAAATGTGAGTGGAATTTCGCATAAAACTACTCGATGTATTATGAATAAAATAAAATAATTTTATTAGAGTGCCATTTTATTTCTAACATTTTTCATTTTCAGTGCTAAATCTACATATTTACATTGTTGTGTCCACATTTTGATTTAACTTTTAAAGGTTAGTGTAGAGAAGATAAAATTTTGAAATGATTTATTTGTTTGACAGCGATTATCAGCCTACTATTTACAAACAAATATGCAACAAAATTCAAAAATGTAACTTCTCTGAATCGAAATATCCTTTGTTCCTTTTTTTTAATTTGTATTCTAAATCTTTCTAACCAAAAACTAAAAGCCTACTTTAAAAAATTTATTTGAAATGAAATTTTGTTGAAAATGTGATTTTTCAAAAAAAAGCCCCCTTGTCTCAAATCATAATTCTTTATTGTTTTTTCACCATTACAGAGAAAATAAGCTTGATTTTGGCGATCAAATTGCATACGTACTGAACCATTCTTCAATACTTTTAACCAGTGCTGCCGCGAGCTTTTTTCGAATGTAATATTTATTTTAATAAAATATACTGTGATGGGTTAAAAAATCGAACCACTTTATTATTTTTGTATATGAACGTATATAAAATATAAAAAGAAAAACAGGAAATATAATGGTTACCCGAAATAATGATCTGCAGCGAATCCAGATAGATCTTCTATATTAACTCCCACAGAAACTAAATAACCTCTTAAAACTTCATAAATACCAGTTACAGAACTACTATTATCTAATTCTACTAATTTTAAAAACAAATCTCATGCTTTTTTAGTTTCGGGTGAATAATATCAAAAATTGACAAAAATTGTCAAAGTAACAGTTCTCAAAATAAATAAGCAATATATAACATATAGCTTAGTTAGTTCTTAGATAGGTGACCGTCTACATACATTATTATGTGCTGTTTGCGTATTTACAGCCTTCTCAATCCCAGTCGTGTTGCTTGCATCCCAATCAAATAGATTAAGAAGGCCGAAAATTGAATACTGTACTATCTGTTATTATTTTTGTATATTAACGTATATAAAATATAAAAATAAAAACAGAAAATATAATGGCTACCCTAGTAACACAATGTTCCAAACTATATAGTAACTACATATATAGTGTCTATTCTATATAGTAACTACATATATAGTGTCTATTCTATATAGATTCTCGAAATCTGATAGTGCCTATATAGATTCTCAAAATCTGAGAATCTATATAGGCACTATGTAGTTACTATATAGTTTGAAACCTTGTGCTACTACATCACCTATACCCCTTATAGATATAAGACATTGCGAGAATAATCACAAGTTGGCCTAAAGTATAGCTAAACATTTTTAATAGACACGTCCGTTGTTTTGTCTATGATTAGTAAGAAAAATATTGTGTTGACAAGAGATACAATTTTTTTTCGTAACATATGGTCCTATTTTTTCATTTGTTATTTTTGGGGTTTATTTATTTTTGTGTTTTTGAAGTTATCAAATTTGAAACGATGCAATCTGTTATAGGGGGCAATACTTTGAATAAGAATAAGGGAAAATTGAGAACTAACTTAATGTAGCGTCATCTATCTGTACTTTATATTGATATTTTGAAGCTTATATTTTTTAGGACTGTAATGTATCATAAATGTATTTACTCCGTTAGAGATATTTTATGGAATGTACTAGAAAATAAATTATTTTAATGTTAATATACTTTATTATTGTACTTTTCAAGAAAAAATGTTCTGTAAACAGGTGCATAGCCATGGAGGGGGGATCATACCCCCCCTCCATCCGCCAAGGGCAGTACTCATGGGATGAGTAAGGGCAACGACAAACAGTTTCTTATGGCAAACTAACCATAATTAAATATATTTCATATGTTTAATCTAGAATTATGTTTTCTTTTAATTTCTTGAAGTAGCTATTTGTTTTAATAAAAAAAAATCCCACTAAATATTTTGCTTTGTGGATTGACCTCCCACAAGAAAATTCCCTGGCTAAGCCACTGATTGTAAATAATACATTTGTACTGTAACGGCAGCGCTGGTTTTACCCCATGTCTTCTGAGGGCAGGAAAGCTCTCCCTGCCTCTCCTCTTCCGATTTCAAGACCTATAAGTGCTGTATCTTCTCACTGCGCACCTTAAATCAATATCATTGAAGAATAAATAGGCTGCAGTAAACGGAACTTCCTCTCAATACAGAGAGAATGGTAACTATTCTTAATTTAATTTTCCTCTTAAGTTCTAAAGGCAATCGTTTCTTCTGCGCTTTACTTTGAAAAAAAAATTCTGTCTCTTTCTCTGACTAGTACATTTCGATGAATTTTAATAAAAAGTTTTAATTTGACAGTTTATCTACCGTTATATTTTAATATTAATAGATTGGATTTTATAATGTAATTTTTTATTTAGAGTAAATTGATTATAGAATAAATTTATTTGGTTATTAATAAAAATAATATGATTAAGACTATTTTTTTATCGTTATTTAGGATATATCTATAAATTTGGATAAATTTCCCCAAGGTAAAATAAAAATTAAAAAAAAACCCTTTAATTTACAATTGAATCATTTAATGAATATTTCGAATTTCATTTCATTTGATAATTAGAATTATTTTTTTAACGAGTGAGATCAGCATTTTATAAATTTAATTTTATTTTAATTAAAAACAATTCAAAAAATATATTTTGTTAAAAAAAGGTTTTTAATTAAAATTAGCTTGTCTATTGGGTTTCTTTTCAGATGAAAAGAGAGAAGAAGCTGGCGTACTTTGCGAGGTATGTGAAGGAGAACAAGGGGTTGATTGAAGCCCTTAGAAGAAAGTGGTGGAGGAAATAGTGAAAACTTTTTCAAGACTCAGCACAGTGTCTGTAAATTTTGGGGACTTGATAATTATTTTGTCTACAAAAGGTTAAAACAAGAAAGCTAAAAATGGGTACAAAACCCTGCTCATTAATACAAATTTTGTTCCTAGCTTCAGCTTTATTTTACGAAAACTTCACAGTAGATTTTCAGATTTTTTATTTTAGAGAAAAAAAAATTATCAGGTCAAATTGTTGTGTGTTTTCCAGTATCTACATATAAATCTCAATGTTTTAAGGAATTTTATTACTTTATATTAGTCCACGGGTTGGACAGCCCTGGTTTAAATCGAATGGAATTAAATGGATATGAGGAATGATAATTTATTTTTTTAAATGGTCACGGAAATAATAATCCCTGACTATTCATTATCTATCGACTTGTAAGAACGTGCAAAGATCTAAAAGACAAGTCCTGACACGTTTTAGTACAGGAGAGAAATTGTCGATTAATTGTGATTGTTCTAGAAAACCCCAATTCCTCGTCTCCTTATTCTAAAATGATAACTCTATAGACTTGGTTAGTGTCGAAGCTACTGAAATAATAAATATTTTAAAAAATGAAAATTTGAGAAGAAGAATTTTTAAATATTCGAAATTTCATTATTTTTTTTATCTTATATAGTTGAGCTTATAATTTTGCTTTTAGTAAATTTTATTCTTGAAAAAAGCTTCAAAAAGGAATAAATATATCTCTACATATAAATATAAATATTTTAAGGAAGTTTATGATTTTATGTTGGGCTACGGGTTGGACAGCCCTGGATTAGATAAAGATGGATGAGTGATTTGAATTTTGAATTTCTTCAAAATTCAAAGGGCAATAGAATTTTCCAAATTGAATTTGAGAGATTTCTCTCAAAATCTCTCAAAAACCAATCATAAATTCGTCAATGTGTTTATCTCAATAATTTCTGAAGACTGGAACTTTCTTTTCATATTTATCTATATATATAAAATTAAGGTTTTGTCTGTACATTGCTCCAAATCACGCCAAATTTTGGTTGCACACGTTTTAAGCAAAGTTATGAACGAAAAAACGCTCAACAAAATTCCTGTCTGTCTGTATGTAGGTCTGTATGTATGTCTGTTTCAGAGGTTTCCGAAAAGTTGCCCACGATTCACGTAAAAACGACTGAAGGGATTATTATGAAATTTCATATTTACAT
>JALMQS010000153.1:19327679-19376121 GCA_024734495.1 Forficula auricularia | reverse complement strand
TTTAGTTGTAACTAAATAAGTTGATAATTATTTTATACCTTTTAGTGTATTTTATTTGTTGCATTTAATTTTTTTGAAGTCGGTTTTATTTTTTTCTTAAAAATTATTTTTATTTTTCTCTTTTTAGTGATGTTACTAATAGTGATCATATCATCAGAACTTGACCAAATTAATATGCCACTATCTTTAATATACCCTCTTTCCAATAAAAAAAGAATCATCGAAATCGGTTCATAAACAAAGAAGTTAGGCATGAGGAAACCAAACAAAAAAGTTCTAATACCTATGAAAATCGGAAGGTAGACTCAACCCAATACAAATTTTTTTTCCAAAATCGGTTCACAATTGGCGGAGGTATGAGGTAACATAGGCACAAAAAAAAAAATCAGTCGAATAGAGAACCTTCTCCTTTTTTGAAGTCGGTTAAAAAGAGGAACTGGTAAAGGTGAAGTACAAGTTGGGACATAATTCTTTCTCTCCGTTGTAGGATGTGTGAGAAGTAAGAGTTCACACAAGTAGGGTTGCTATCTCTTTAAGTAGATCTGTCCTTAATCGGGATCGTAAAAGAATACTCATGCACTAAGATAGAAAATATTTATGAAAGGAAAATAAATTGATAATTAGAGTTGGAATTTTAAGTTAAGGTTAAAGTGAGAAGAGAAAGAATCCATGGAATAAGCCCCTACGCAGGATTACCACGTAGTTTCTAGTTTGAGAAACTAGTATTCCGGGCATAATAATAATACGAGGGCTTATTAGAAAAGAAAGGGTGAAGAGGATGTCTAGTTGAACTATTTTCCACACAGATAATGAAAGATATGAGATGATGGACTTTTAGAGAAGTGGAGTTGAGGTAGATAATTGAGTCGTCAAACCAATCTTAGGACTGTATATACAGCACTGATAGGTCTTGAAAACGGGAGGGGAGAGGCAGGGAGAGCTTTCCTGCCCTCAGAAGTCCTGGGGTAAAAGCAGTGCTGCCGTTACAGTTCGAAAATATATTATTTACAGTACATTTTTGCTTGAAAAGTACAACAGTACATTAACATTAAAATAATTTAGTCTAGTACACTCCATAAATACATTACAGTCTTAAAAAATATAAGCTTCAAAATATCAATATATAGCAGAGGTGGCCACAACGTGGCTCGCGAGCCGTATGCGGCTCTTCAGTCAATCTCGTGAGGCTCTTGAACTCTCTTGAATAATACTGATTTTAAAAAGTACAGGGTGGGGCATAAAGATCTACCATCTTTTGAAGAGGTATAAAAAAATGAAAAAATTTAACTAGAAAAAAACTGAATATATTTTTGAAAAGAACATAAAATAAATATTTTTTTTTTATGTTATATAATTTAAACATTATTAAAAAAAAAAGGGGGGGGGGCGTCAAAAATGAAAATTCTAGCCCTTTCGACCAAACTCAACCAAATTGTATATACATATTCTGTGGGCCCCAAAAAGGATAGAAATGCAAAAACTAACCACCGAAAATGGAGGGAGGGTCAAAAATTCTAGCCCTTTCGACTAAAATCAACCAAATTTTGTATACATATTCTGTAGACCCCAAAAAGGTTAGAAATGCAAAAACTAACCACTGAAAATGGGGGGAGGGTCAAAAATGAAAATTCTAACCCTTTCGACCAAACTAAGTATACAAAATTTGGTTAGTTTTTGCATTTCTAGTCTTCAGTGAATACAGAATATGTATACAAAATTTGGTTGAGTTTGGTCAAAAGGGCTAGAAATTTTTTTGACTCCCCGCCCCTTTTTTTTGTCTGATAATGTTTAAAATACATTAAAAAAAAATTTCATATATTTTGTTTTCAAAAATATATTTAGTTTTTTTCTAGTTAGATTTTTTCATTTTCTATATCTCTTCAAAATGTGGTAGATCTTTATGCCCGACCCTGTATAATAATTAAATTAAAAAAATAATAATACAAAAATTAAATTAATTTGTTATTTATAATGTTATAAGTAAGTAGAGCAAAACATATATGTTACTTCATTTTATAAAATAAAAAAATGTGTCTTTTTTTTAATAAACCATTAATTAATCTCCAAACAATGTGGCTCGCTTTAAAACGGTTTTATAAATTTCCGGCTCCCAAAGTTAAGATTAGTGGCCACCCCTGATATATAAAGTACGGATAGATGAGCTATTAAAAATGTATATAGACTTCTTGATGGTTTGAAATTTTAATTAACGTACATTTTAGACATTTTTAAACAAAATGATAAACCAAAAGAAAAAAAAATCGAGTAAATTGGGCCGCCCAGCAGTCAGGCTAAAACAATGAGAGTAAATTACTGAAACGTCGACAAATGAAATTTATATTTAAGTTTCTCTTTATTAAAACAAATACATTTATATTTTGAATTAAAGTTATATTTAATGAGACTCACTAGCGTGGTGGAATTAAATTTTCTGGGTGGGATGTAGGGGCGGCAGCTAACCTACATAATAATCGATTCATCCCTTTCTCTTAATATTATTAATAAACCTCCCCGTGTCTGGATTCCGATAGCCCATGTCTGGATTTCAATATTCACGAAAACGCAAAAACCAAGGCTCGTAGAAAGTTACTACAGGTATCAAATTATTTTTATTTACAAAATGAAGATGTTGATATAAAAAAAATGAAGAGCTGACTTAGGAAAGTTTTGGGCCTTCTAAGTATCTTCTTTTAAGTGCCATATCAGGTCTCCCTGAGGTTTCGGCTCCTCTCCACATATACCTGTGCTGAGAGTGTTTAGCTGTTTTTACACAGATATACGGGAACTACTTTTTAACCCCAGTTCCGAACGGCTATTTGGAGAGGTTACTAGGCAATTATACTCTTGGTAGGTTGCCATTGCTTACCAAGAGGAGGCGACTGCAAATATCCGATCTGCCGAGACTCAGTCTCGAACTAGTGTACTTCGAGTCAGCGACCCGACACTCTACCCACTGACCCACAGTCGCCTCTAGCTTTAGAATTTAATTACGAAGAAAATTCAGAAAAATACAAAAAAAAATCAAATCCTTATATGGAAGAGCTGATCTTGAACAATTGTTAAATTAAAAGTTTCTTTTTGCCGAGAATACCAAAATTTTTATATTAAATTGAAAGTTTTTTGCCAAGGGTAGCAGAATTTTTATATATTGAAGGAGACAATAAAAGAGTGTGTCTTCTGCTGGAAAAATAAACTATAGTATCTAGTTTTAAATAAATAAAAAGATTTATTTTTCCAGCAGAAGACACACCCTTTTATTTTCTCCTTCAATGAACAATTGTTAAAGAGCTGAAATTTGGAACAAAATTGTGCATTGATAACCATTTTCTGAAGATACCATTCCAATATTTCAATTTATTTTAATTAAAAAATTTTCAGCAAAATATTTCACTCAAAAATTTAAAATTTCATATGTAAAATTCTGCGGTCTCGGTATTCTAAATTAAAACACAGCCATGTAATATAGTTTATGTTAAAAAAAGGTGGTTAAGTATTACTAATTTCTTTAAAATTAATTAAAACGACTTTTGCCAAATTGAATATTAGAGTATAAGTACAGAATTAGCAATTCGAAAATGGCTACTCTGGGAGAGATGGAACCCTCTGACATATGTATAATCTCAGGAAGTTGCTGTTTGGGCCAGAGAGGTAGTTTTGGCACTTGGGGTTGATTCCCGGTAGGAAAAAAACATGCTTTTTGACATACTATAATCAAAAATAATTTATTTAATCTCGAATCTAATAGATGACAACCTCTTGCGAACCTCTTTACTACGTACATATGTGTAAATATACTCTGTTCATTCTGCAGGTGAAATATTTTCATTGTTTTTTTTTTGCTTTTCGGCCCTTCTAGCCAGCCAATTTACGATACGATTATTAAATTAAGTCTTCTATATAGGGATCTGATTTTTAGCGGGTTGCCTGGAGTCGGATTCGAACCCGGGTCCACTTGAATAAATTGGCTTAGCTTAGGCTTGTACGCTAACCGCTCGACTAACCCGACTCCCATTTTCATTGAGTTGATATATGAATAAAGGGAGAAAATTTCACACCTCCTAAAGATTTTCGGTAGTTTTGGTACTCGGGTTCGATTCCCCAAAGGGGGGAAAAAAACAAGATTTTTGACATACCTAGTATAATAATTAATAATAATTTATTTCATCTCGGATCTAATAGAGGACAACCTCTTGTGAATATCTTTACTATATACATATCAGTGGCGGACGGTGACTTTTCGAAAGGGGGATGCTGTCCAAATAAGCAGCCTTAATTTTTCAAAATTTTATTCTATTCATCGCTTTTTTTTGCAAATTTCATCGAATATGGTTGGCTTCATAGAATTTTTCGTAATTTTTCAAATTTATCATTAGGTTTTTTTATGATGTATTAAAAATGGTCTAAATTTTTTGAAATTTTAGGGATGCGCCGCATCCACAACATTCATGGTCCTCACGCCGCTGGTACATATGTACGTATTTTATCGCCCCATCTTGTATTTGTAAATACAGTCTGTTCATCCTGCGGGTGAAACATTTTCATTGAGTTGATACATGAATAAAGGAAGAGAATTTTTACACCTCCCTAAAGATTTTTCTGTATCGATTGATCTTAAGATTCAATTGAAAATATCTTCTTGTTTTTTTCCTTCTTCTTTATTTATTTATTTTTTTTACTTTTTGTTATCTGTTCAGTTAACATTCGTTTGACTTTTAGGATGCTGGTGGTGAAGGGGGTGTACGATATGTATGGGGGGCGCGTTTCGATATTTTGTGGCCCGCGGCAGCAGCATTTTTTTTTCTTCTTTTTTTCCTCCACCCGCAGGAAGAAATAGCTCCAGATAAATATAAACCACCTCGCGGTCGAATATTGTGGCTTGGGCGGATGGTTATGGTGGTGAGGGTGGAAGATGGGGTTGTATCCTATAGCCAACTACCCCAGGCGATCAATCATAAAAGAGAAAGAGAGGGAAATCCACTCGCACACCAACAACAAATACAATATTGAAATCGGGGGTTCGCATTGGCGTTGGAATCTGGCCGGGCCTTTCACGTGCAATTAGAGAACCCAGACATTGGCAAAAACATCCACTCACAGACCACTTGGAAAGTACCCTTCAGCCTGTACGATATTAGCGAAAAACTAAGTATCTGAAAACAATGTTCAGGGTTTTGGATTCATATAAATAATAAAATGTTTTTTACCTTACCATACATGGGTATGGTTAAGTATTGTAATCGTGCAAGAAAAAAGTGTTTTTTTTTTGGTTCGTTTTTTCGAAATATTTAAAAAACGGCTGAAACTATTTTGGTTAAAAAAAATTGGGCGAAACCATGGCATTTCGGTCTACAAAAAAGCCCTAATAATGGAACATCGAAAAAATTATATTTTTCGAGATAATAATTGTTTTGTCAAAATGTCTGTTAGACTGGTTAATCTGTTTGTTAGGGCCGGTTGTATGTCGCAAAGTAAATGCTTTTTACCACTAACAAACGGTAGATGGTAAATGGAGCCACTGGGATGGCCATCCTTTCCCTGAAAGTGCCTGTAATCTGATTGGCCATCCCAGTGGCTCCATTTACCATCTACCGTTTGTTAATGGTAAAAAGCATTTACTTTGCGACCTACAACCGGCCCTTAGTCTGTTATTCTATTAGTACGTAAGTTACCAAATTTTTGTGGACGAGCTAGCTCAAAAACTAGTGTGAATATCAATACCAAATTTCACACGTAGTTTGGTGCATTGAGATTAAGAGCTGATTAGAATTTGGTGCATATCGACCCAAAATTAAGGGGGGAGGGGGGTTAAAAATAAAACATCTAGGGGATTTGAGCAAACTCAACCAAATGTTGTATATACATAATCAGTGACACCGCAGTAATCTAAAAATGCAAAAACTAACACCCCTCCTACATGATTATAAATAATTTTATTAAATATAAAATATAAGTGAGGGGCCAGGTTGAATGGTAAAGTCATGTGGATGGCTACATCAGAACGTGTCAATTTATTTACTTTACCATACAGGGTTTGGTCAAGTATTGTAATTGTGCAAGAAAAAAGTGTTTTTTTGCTTACTTTTTTCGAAATTTCTCAAAAATGGCTGAAACTATTTTGAGAAAAAGCATGGCATTTCGATCTACAAAAGAGTCCTAACAGGTGATCATCAAAAAAATTATATTTTTCGAGATAATAACTGTTTTGTCAAAATGTCTGTAGGTACGTTAGAGCGTTACCAGATTTTTTGTGGACGAGCTAGCTCAAAACCTAGTGTGAATATCAAAACGAAATTTCACATGTAATGTTGGTGCATTGAGATTAAGAACTGATTAGATTTTGGTTGAAATCGAAAGAAAAATTAAGAGTGGGGGCGAGGGGGTGGTAAAAATTAAAATTATAAGATTTTCAATCTAAAAAAAAACTAGAAAAATGAAATATACCATGAAATGAACCTATAATAAAAAAAGAGACTTATTATTTTCTTTGGGGCCGAAATTGGGAGGGGGGTTCAAAAAAATAAAACTATCAATATAAGTTGTAGACCGTTTAATAGATTTGTATGAAATTGCACTCTTATGTAAATGAGCCCGTATGCGAAATTGAAAGTGATTAAAAATATTTTCATACAAAAAAAGAAGAAAGCTGATATTTCTAATAAAATAGTCTCATAATTAAAATGAGATATTAATAATTGATAATGAACCAAAAATTAAGAAGGGGGGAGGGGTTCGTAAATAATTAAAAATTATTTCAATTTAATAAATATATTAAATATAAGAGAGGACCCAGGTGTATGATAAAGTCATGTGGATGGCCACTTATGTTAATTTTTTTTTAGAGAACTATTTATATAGAAAATTAATTGGAGGAAAAAGTACGCTCCCCAGCCCTAGTAATAAGCTTAAATATAATAAATTATAATAAATGTATTTTTTATTTTAATTATTCTGAGGAAAAAACTATATTTTGTGCAGGAAATGTGTCCGATAATAATTTCCAAGCATTGAAATGAGATTATATAGGACGCTATGCATACAGAAATATATATTCATTGATATTTTCAATTTATTATTAATTAATTAATTGATGATTGTTGATTATTTAATTATTTATATAAAAAAAATTATATTTATATTTTTCAAAACTTTCCAGAGAGCGCGGTAACCGATTAGGGGTTGGTCTCTGAACTGATAAATATTGCTTAACTTTTTTGATTGATCTAGAAGTGGCCTAATGCAATTACCCAAGGAAGGGACGCCCGCTGCGCCCGAATATTAGCCTTTAAGAATGTCCATTCCCAGGCCCTGTGCCCGTGCTATAATAGAGAGAGGCGGCTGACAAGTCTGGACAGGCACTCGGTATGTTAAGCATAGGCTAATCAGCAAAGCATTGAAAAGGAATAATAATATATATAGATATACTGTTAAATAGGAATGAAAATAAATAATTATTTTTAAAATTTCCATATAAAAAATGAAAGAAATAATAATTAAATCGTATTCTAGAGGATATTAGGAGCCTCTCGAGTCAAATAATTAACATTTTGATGTAAAATTAATAAATTAATCGGTTGACATTTTGAAACGAATCTTTTTAGAAATTTTTTTCTCCGTTATTCGGGCATCAAATCGAATTTGATTTTATTCAAAATGTGCAGAAAATTTTATTGTTTCATTTGGTTAATTGAATTCCAATCTAATTCTTGAATAAATGTTTATGAAGGGTTGAAAAATTGATTCCCTAGTGGTGATTTCAAAGTTTGAATGAATGTTATATATATAGAAGTTCCCGATTTATACTATTAAGACGAAAGTCTAGAGAGGAACCGAGAGGCTCTCTTAGCAAGAAAACAAGGCGTTTTGCTACACGTTGATTGAACGGACGTGATTATATGTTTCTAGGCTGCGAAGCAGCCTAGAAACATATATATACAAGATTCTTAATGAGAAGCTTCTCATAGGAGTTCTTTAATCCAGATTTTTTTTTTCTTTTAAAATTATTAATTATTTGTTTTTACCTAGTATAAGTATTTTTTTTCTTTAAATGTTTTTTCGAGGGGTGAACCGCGGTTGGAATTAAGTGTACACCTCTTTGGAATTATTTTGGAATTCCACTGTCTTCTAATTGGAAATGAAAGTGGAAGTGGTAGTAGGTGTACAAGCTATTAGGTCGCGGTTCACCCCTCGGTTTTTTTAGAACCTAAATATTTTTATATTAATTTAGGTATGCTATTCTAGTTTACCTTACTTCTAATAGATGACAATGTGTTTTTCTTAATTACTTCCAGTATTATGTATTGGGGCCGTCCATAAATTACATCACACAGTAAGGGGGAGGGAGCATCTCGGATTTGTGACAAAATGTGACAGAGGGGCCCCTGGGATCTTAAAAATTGTTCAAAATGTTCAAATACTTATATGTAAATTCAAATAAGTTTAAAATGTCGAGCTCGAAAATCTAAAAAACATTTTAGATCTATATACAATTTATAAAATTAAGGTTTTGTCTGTACATTGGTCCAAATCACGCCAAATTTTGGTTGCACGCGTTTCAAGCAAAGTTATGAACGAAAACACCCTCAACAAAATTCCTGTCTGTATGTCTGTCTGTATGTTTCAGTGGTTTCCGCGAAAAGTTGCTTACGATTCACGTAAAAACGGCTGAAAGGATTATTATGAAATTTCATATTTGCATCAGATGTCTTCTAACTTACGTTTTTAGCTATATAACGTTTTGATATTTTAACCCCAAAAGGGGGTTTAGGGGGGCGCTCGAATGAAAATGATCAAATAACTTCTAAACTATTAACCCTACGGCGAACTTTACCATGAACAAAGTTGTAGGGGATGTGATTTCTGACAACTTTTGATTAAAAAATTCCCCCAAATAACCACCCAAAAAGGTGGGGGGAGGGTCAAAATATGAACATTTTTGCTCTTGAGTTCGTAGTTTAGGGGCTAGCAAGAGGGCCGCCGAAGGCGGGCCTTGCAGCTAGTAATTAAATAAAAAATAAATTTTGAATAGCTTGATATGATTAAATTTATTAGTGTTAAACAGCTCTTGCTCTAGTTAGGTGCGACAGTTCACTCATCCATTTAAAAGTTAAAAATTTGTTGAAAAAGCACCGAGTCTTGAAAAAAGTTTTCACTTTTTCTTCAATTTAAGTAATGAATTCATTTGAAAATTATATTTTATTTATTTATTTATTTTATATTCATATTTGAAAATGTTCGATACATAGAGAAAAATAATTTTCAAGTATAATATTTAAGAAATTTCATTGAATTGAAATTTTATCAAAAAAGTCCCGAACTATAAACTAAACTTAACAAAGGCTATATTTATTCTATTAAAGAGGTCCTTTCGACGCCAATGTTAAATAAAAAATATTAGATTATAAGCATCATATAACTTAATTTTTTGTAATAGTTTAAGTCTATCTATCCTTTGTTGAAGTTTGAATCACACATTACTGAGCAAATTTTTGAAAATAAAATTTTTTAAAATGTAAATATTTTCTTAAAGCCTTATGGAAAATTAAGATCTTGACACTTTCTCTTTTTTTTTTTTTTTTAATTTTATTGAACCAATTATTTTACATGAATTAATGTATACATTGTATTTGAGCTTCGACTTCGGAGATTACTTCTCTACCATCGACTGTCCTTGATCATCTTTTTAGTCCTTGTTTTTAATAAGAGGAAAAAACTAATTAAATAAAAAAACCTCTTTTCCGATAATTATTCCATTCCCATTTCATGGTCACCTTTCTCTTGAATTATACTACTATTAGTTGAATAGATAAAGTTAAAAAAAAAACTTAAAATTGCATTTTGAAACATGCACGTTTCTTATTTTGCAATAAAATATATGATTGACCGACGAATTTACTTAGATATTTACTTTAAAAAATCACATAAATGCTATGTTTGGATGTAAACATAAGCAGTATTAATGCAAAGGATTGCCAAATCATACAAGACTTATTATCAGCTGATTTGAATAAATCAAACTAAGTTTTGTATTTAATTTTTTTTTTTATAATTGTTTTTATTTCAAAGATTTACGGAGCTTTCATACTATTTATTTTTTAATTCTATTATTTTTCATTTGTATTTTAATTTATTTTATTAGATACTACACTTCTTTTCACTCAACTGGAGCGAAAGGACCTACTTAATATTAGAGAGAGAAAGAAAAAGAATATGTATGTTCAGTAGACTATCTTTAAGGCGCTCAACTAGTATTTAGATTGTTTTGCATAAATGATAAAATCTCAGCCTACAGAATGTTCCATTGATTTCTTAAGGTAAAGATAAATAAAGGTAATAATATCTAAGTTTCACATTTTCCTTTTATTTCTATATTGTTTTTGTATTTGATATTCGGTTTCTACTCTTCCTGTCCATTTTCCTAAGAGAACCACATTAAAAACGTTTGTTATTTTAATTATACATTCGTCACTAATTCACTATGTCTCCAAGATGATATATTTCTTTTTAATTAATTTTAAAAATAAAATGGCAATAAATATAAAAAAAGTAATTACCATCCTGAATATGAATATTGACGAATGAATTAAATACAGATGAATGTATAATTAAGAATGTTATTTTTCCTCTTACTCCAACACGGACTAAAAAACATTATTGCAAACCCGAAAGATCAAGAACAGTCGATGGTGGGGATGTAATCTCCGAAGTCAAAGCTCAAATAAAATGTATACGCTAATGCATGTAAAATAATTGGTTCAATAAAAATTTATTATTATTATTATTAATTATAAATGTTAGTTTCTTGTCTTCCTTGTAGTTATAAAACTACTTGTAACTTAATCCGAGATTATAAGGATAATTTTTTCTTCTCATTTCGGAACAGAAATATGCAAAATTCGAGTGGGATGCAACTATATATAAAATATACAATATATGGTAAGTTGGCCTTCATCTTAAGTCTTGGCCTATGGAAATAAATAGATTTTCGAAATATGTTTTAATATATATTTTAAAAATATATTAAAAATAATTAAATAAATTTATAATGTTTATGTTTTCTATATCTTAAAATATATTTATTTTTATGTCGCTCTAGTATAAATTTTTTTATGTTTTAACTATGTTTCAAAGATATATTCTGAATGTGATATAAATTTTATGTGTTTTAAATATATCTTGTTATATATATATATTTAAGATATGTTCCCAGAATATAAACAAAACATATTTCAAAAATCTATTTATTTCCATGCGGGTTTTTTTATTCCAAATGTTTACTCAGCCTTCTCATTAGTACAAGTATTCGATTGAATGTAAATTCGTTTATTAGTAAGTTCCTTCACTTTCAAACAAATACTGAAAGATCACACACACTAAAACCTTTCTATTTATCCTTACCTAAAATGAGCAGAAAATAAGCTGACGTGTTCTGATGTGACCATCCACTTGTCTTTACCATACAACCTGGCACTTATAATTATTTATAATCATGTAGGGGGGGTTAGTTTATGCATTTTAGTCGTCTGGGGTCCCACTAATTATGTATACAAAATTTGGTTGAGTTTCATTTTTTGACCCCCTATTTTGGGAGGTTTGTTTTTTGTATTTTTAGACTTCTGGGGGTACACTGATTATATATACAAAATTTGGTTGAGTTTGCTCAAAAGGCCTAGATTTTCATTTTTTGACCCCCTCGACGACCTCCCAATTTTGGGTCGATATGCACCAAAATCTAATCAGCTCTTTAATCTCAATGGACCAAAACCACTGTGAAATTTGGTTTTGATATTCACACTAGTTTTTGAGCTAGCTCGTCCACAAAATTTGGTAACGCACGGACTAACTAACTAACAGACATTTTGACAAAACAATTATTATCTCAAAAAATATAAATTTTCGATGTTTACTTATTAGAGCTTTTTTGTAAAGCAAAATACCATAGTTTCGCTCAATTTTTTAAATCAAAATAGTTTCAGCTTTTTTTCAGATATTTCGAAAAAAAGAAGGAAAAAAAACACTTTTTTCATGCACGATTACAATACTTGACCATACCCTGTATGGTAAAGTAAAAAAGAGAAGGTATATTAAGTTTTTACTTTTTCTCACTTTTTTGTTCTGTTTTATATTTTTGAAAAAAATTTCAATTCAAGAAGTCGGTGATAATTCCCTTTTACAATTTAACTTAAGATGATGTCCAAACCTTCGAAAGTTTATTCTCTAACAAATAAATTATATAAATAATATGTTAATATTATTTCCTGTAATTTTGTATTTTATATTTTGTGTTTTGTATTTTATATTTTTGTATATTGTTAATTCCTATATTTGTCACTCTTTTTCTCTTGAATGTACACTACAAGGGTGTACACTGACCTATGAACATTACATCATTAATAAATAAAATAATAAATAAATAAATAAAAATACGTATTTATATCCTCCTTAATCTGTCGACTTTCCAATTTTGATAAACGCACATTACCTATTTTGTCCCAAATGCCCAAAATAAAGTTTTATCCCAAAGTTTTAAAAAATCCTATAAAAATATGAATCCTAATAGTGAAAAATACATATATTTTCCATTTAAAATTTCAATCGCTGGGGGTATGGGTTAATATTAAATTTTATTAGAAAGACGGACTTGTAAGCGGTATAATTAGGTTATAATTTATCATGAAAGGCAGTCCATAAATTAGTCAATAACTATTCAATTCCTGAAGAAGAAGAGATAAAAGTCTCCGAAACGTCGTAAATTGAATAAAAGTAAATAATTTATGGACTGCCTATCATTATAACATACTTATGTTAATATTAAATATTGAAATAAAACTTTGCACACTATTTTCTAGGCATCTAGGCATTTAGAACAAAAGAAGGATATGCGTTTATCAAAATTCGAAAATTGACATAATAAGGACCATTGAAATATACCTAAGTATACTTATATATATATATATATATATATATATTAATTTATATAATTAATATAAAGATTTAAGCATCTTTTTTTGAGTAACTTTTTCTAAAAAAAGATGGAATTTTTCAAAAATAGAACCCAGGTAAATTAACCACAATTATATTAAAAAGAATTTACCATATTTAGGGTCGAATGTAAGATTTTAGTAGAAACTATTTTTACATTGCATATCAGAGGGCCGCGTCCCCTCAGAAATCGAACCCAAGCGCTAACTTGCTTTCCGGGCAGTCAGCCAAAATCTTGAGACAAATCCCTCTTCGATATGCAATATATATTTGATATGCAATGTAAAAATAGTTTCTACTAAAATCTTAGATTCGACCCTAAATAAAGTAAATTATTTTTAATATTAATTTATTTATAGGGGTATGTTTATGTGAATCAAGATGTGAACATCCTGATCGATTTTCTCTTAAA
This sequence comes from Forficula auricularia, assembly GCA_024734495.1. Classification (NCBI taxonomy): domain Eukaryota; kingdom Metazoa; phylum Arthropoda; class Insecta; order Dermaptera; family Forficulidae; genus Forficula; species Forficula auricularia. The sequence continues at coordinate 19,362,731 of JALMQS010000153.1, read as the reverse complement.
AATCAACAACTCATTCCTGATAATATTTTTTTTTTAAATTTAATTACTAAATTGTATACTTAGATTGATAATAATAGAAAAAAATTAAATAAAGAAATATTATAGGTATGGGATAGGAAAAAATTGCCTCGTAATTGGTGAAATTATTATTCTACCTTCAGTGGTTATCTAACTTTTACTCACCCTCTCTTTTCCTCATTTAAATGGAAAATATACAAAACATTTATCATCGTCTTTAAAAAATAGTAAACATAGGAATTGATGATTGACACAATCACTAATTTTTTTGTACCTATAGTTACAAAGGTTAAGGTTGTTGGGAAGTGCATTTAAAAACATGTCAAAAAAAACATAAGTTGGTATTTGTGTTTTTTTTTTTTTTTTTTTTTTTATAAGAATATGATAAAAACTCTTATTATATAAGCTAGCAAAAGAGAGGAAACTTAATTTACTAAATGTCAGGTGTTGTCGGGTTGTTCTTGTGTTGACTATTTGACTTGACGTAGAGATTTACAACTAAGTTTCGCATCTGCTTTTTCGTCTTCTTTGCTCCAATTCAACGGAGAAAAAAAAGAGAGGTTAAAAAACTTTCTTTTTTTTTACTTTGCTAAGACCACCACATGTTGTTGTTGTTACTGTTGTCTATTTGACAGCAGACTTGCAACAGTGCGAGTAACAGCTTGTTGTTGGATTCTTTCTTCTTTCCAATCGAAATTTACCCATTTGGTGGACAGAAAAGAGAGGGAGAAAGACAGACGGATGAGAGGGTTGAAGTGGTGGAAAAGAAAAGGGTGGTGTGCAAAAGGGGTGGACGAAATGATTGAAATCCCATTCAAATCTTTTCAATGAATAATGAATAGAAAATGAGAGAAAGCGACGAGAGAAACAAACATTAACATTACAGTGAATGAATGCAATTCAGAAAGAACAGCCCTCAACCCTCAACCCTTCAACACCGAACCCCTAACGCCCACTCACTACTGTTTCGTATACAGGCAAATTTCCAGCTTTTGATGAAGTTCTTTAGAAAACTGTGTTTCTTCACCTATGATCTGCAAGCGAATGTAAAAATAAATAAACAAATAGCATTGAGTTAGTTTGCAAACTAAACGTTTCATTCCTTCTCTTTTGTTAAAAATTTACATTGAAATTTAATCATTAAAAATAATGAAAGTTTTAAAATGAAATGAAATGAAAACTTTTTAAAGATCCATACTATCACGGCAGGTGCTCTATAACACATTAGAACTGTTTTTTTTATGAAAATAATGAGAGAAGGAGTTACACCAAAAAGGTGCAACCCCTAAAGACCTGGGTTGGCCCCTCCATCGTGAAAAGAAGAAGAAAGAATTTTATGGGCTGGGCGGGGGTCGAAGGTATCTGTGGATACGGGTCTTAAGGGGCCTACAGACTTGCAACTTGGTTGCCAACTTGTTTGCCACAGACTATGCAACCTAACCTTTCAACCACAAGACCCATCAACATCAGTAAGCAAAAGTCATTGTTTAATCTAGTTTGTTGTGTGTACAATTTTAAGCTATTGGTATAATTTTAAATTTTTATACTACTTGGGTATAAAAATGAGTAAGAAACGTTCTATATTAGGTATTATTATTGATGAGCTATGTTATGACGAGATGGAGCATAAACAAAGAAAAGTAAGAAGAATGTGGTCAAAGGATTGGTATCAAAACCGCGCGGAATTTTCACGTTGCAACTTATTAAAAGAACTTCGAATAAGTGCACCAAGTGATTTGAAAAACTTTTTGAGAATGGACAGCGAAATCTACGACGAATTACTGGAGAAACTACGGCCATTAATTGAAAAAGAGGACACCAGAATACGTGAGATCTCACGATGAATCGTGAGATCTGGCAACTATGCTAATGTTTCCAATCAAGTCGCCAACCGTTGGTGAAACCTGAAATTGCAACTTCAACCATCCCACAGACCTTCAACATTCTTTGCAACATGTCATGTTTGCAACCAAGTTGCAAGTCTGTAGGCCCCTTTAAATAGCTGAAGGCTATAAGTCGCGGGAAAGATGGTGGCAGGAACCGAGTTCCAGTCTCTGGAGGTCATAGGGATAAAAGAGTTGGCCAAAGCGCTTGTTCGATTTTTATCCAATTTGACAGCGAAGGGGTGCTGAGCGTTCGAAAACCGCGTGTTTCTCGTAAAGAGGGCTTTAGGGGGGATAATTGATTTCAGATCGACACCGTGATAGTATCTGTAGTACAGGGAAAGGGCAGAAACGGTTCTTCGGTGAGCCAGGGAGTCGAGTGAGTTGGTTAGAGCCGGGTCTCCTATTAGTTTAATTGTTCGCTTCTGAATCGCATCCAGTGTAGCAAGAGAATGCTTGGAGGCACCCCTCCACAGATGAGAGCCATATTCGAGACAGGGACGAATTTGAGCCTTATACAGTATAAGAAATTGACTGGAATAACAGCGTCTAGAGCTAAATAGGAGACCAAGCTTGCGTACTGCAGCTTTAGCAGTGGTTGAGATATGGTCATTCCATGAAAGGTCAGACCCTAGAGTTACGTCTAGCATTGTTTTTGAGAAAGTTAAAAAAAACAACTGGTGTGTTCACCACACGACTTTCACATTTTCATTTATTTGAAGTCATCGCGACACTACTAATTTATAACCCCCTACCTTTATTTCGTTTTTTATTTTATTTTCTCAAAAACGGCTTTAACGATTTTTTAAAAAATGTGTGTATTTATCTAGTGTCATGAGTTAATAGTTGTGTCAAATTTTTAATCCGATTGAATTAAAGTAAGGGGTTGTAAAAACCTGAATAAACTTTTTGCAACCTTACGTTTTTAAGTAAGTTGTTGGAGTATCGGAATCCAGAAATACAGACAGAAAAATGATGATTAAAAATGATTCAAATAATTATTTCTAAACATGATAAGCTATTTATTCATCTACTCGCAAACGTTCCGAGTAATATTGATTTAGTATATTTTTCATTTTATTTAGATTAAAGAAAAACTCACACCCGACATGCCTTTGGAGATTATTCAATATCCAATTACAATTCATAAAACTTCCAGCATTAAAAAACAAAAAAAAATTATTCTTTTGAAATCTCAAGAGAAAATAAATTATGATTCCTTAATCAATCAACCCTTATAATTAATAAAAAAAAAAATTGTAAAAGTCTTGTTTTACAGATAATTAAAATATGATATCATTTAATCAATTTAATTGAAGATTGAGGAAATGTCGACAAAATATTTTTTTTCAAAAATAAAAAGTAATCAGAGTTGAACGTTTCGTTGACCTATCTCGACTTCATCAGCAGCTTAGATTTTATTGTTTTAAATATCATGCTTAGATTTGATATCATGAGAATATAAAGGAAAACTATAATTATACAATTAATATCTTTTTTTAGAATAATAAATAAGTACTTATATTCCTTTATTTTTACTTCAACATTATTATTAGTATTAATTGTATAGTTCTAGTTTTTCTTCTATTCTAATCGTAAGGAATTTGAATTTATTAAATATATTCATATTCAACTATAAAACTAGAGATTTGAGCATCTTTTTTGGAAAATAGTTGAAATGTTTTTAAAAAAATCAATTCGGGCTCAGATTAACCAATGTATTTTAAAAGAGAATGAATTTAATCTTTACTCTCTAAAACTGAATCAGTGGATATGCACTGAATAACAGTGACTATTCACTTATCCAAACAGTCACACTCATACCACTGCTAATCAGTGGATAGTTACTGAATGTATTAGTGGATTTTTAAAATTCACTGATTCATTAGTGGCTAAGCCCTCAGACAACCTCTGTTTGAATCAGTGAAAATTAAAAACCACTGTTGAATCTGTTGAAATTAATACAAATGATTGATTTTTCAGTGGCGTATATGATCGCTGGAGAAATCAGCTGAAATTCCACTGATTCATTTTAAGAGAGAAGGACAAATTCTAAAATTTTAGTAGAAATATTATTAGATTGAGATATCAGAGGGGATTCATCCCCCTCAGGAGTCGAACCTGAGAACTAACATACTTTCCGGACAGTCAGCTCACATATATTCATGATACTCGTATTTATTTAAAACAATAAAACCTATGTATGTAACTGATCAAGTCGAAATAGGTCGATGAAAAGATCAATTTTTTTTGTCTTTGAAAAAATTATTTTGTCCGAATCCCTAGAATTTTCAATTAAATCTATAAATCATGGGCACAAATCATGCTAGATATAAATATATCGAAAGTAAAAGTCTTAATATGGGATGTACTTACTCTATTTTTTTTAGATGTCCTAGAAAATAGCAATTCTTCTTTTGAAATTAACAAGAGAATTGAACTTGCACTCAGAAAGGCTCACTTGCAACTAAATTGAAATTAGATAAATTGGCCGACTTATTTATCGCTGTGGAATTCAGGGAAAAAATAATCGCAATGCGTTTTGATAAAATGAAAGAAAATGAAGAGAAGTATAGAAATTCACTTTCCATTAAAAAACAAACAAACTAGTTATTTCACAAATTATACATAATATACTATCACCAGAGGGTGTGTGTGTGTCTCCTATAGGGAATTAAAAATTTAAATCCAGTTTAGGAAAAATACTAATACAGGATGCTAGTAAAAGAGAATAAGAAAATTATTTTTAAATCGTCAAGTGATTTCAAAAGCCTAGTTAGCCCGAGAAGAGAGAAAAGTGTAAAGAAAAAGCGTAACGAAAATTCGTAACGAAAAATTGGCAAACTTTTGATAATATGCTACGTCCATGTTTATGCGATATATATATATCCATGAAGGGGCTAGACGGGGATTCTGGCCCTCTAGGCAGTCTGCATTCTATATATATGTTGCAGTAAAAACCCGTTTTTAGTAAGAACGGGTTCTTACTAGTTAAAACCAGTTTCACTGAATACCTTTGTGCCAACTAGAATTTACTGATGTTGGTTGAGTTTGGTTCAAAGGTCTAGAATCTTTAACTTTCAAGGAGATGGGTGTTGGTTCTAGGTGAAAAATTTTAATATAATAATAAAAATTGCGCAAAATTGCGATGTAGGCTTCACAAAAAAAACCTGTGTTGTGTAACCTACCTCGCAATTTTACGCAATTTTTATTATTATGTCTAGAATCTTCATTTTTGACCTTCCTCCTCATTTTGGGTGTTTATTTTTAAAAAATTTTAAACGAAAAATTACATCATCTAGAAGTTTGTTTCGAATTTTTGAAATTTTCGTTTGAAAATAAACACCCAAAATGAGGCGGAAGGTCATAAATGAAAATTCTAGATCTTTGAACCAAACTCAACCAACATCAGTAAATTCTAGTTACCTTGGTGCACAAAGGTATTCAGTGAATGACGGGTGGTTATATTATAGGTTGGTGTAAGTAAAACTCGATCTTGTGTCTTCTCGTATAGAGTTAGCTGTTAGGATGTCTCTTTCTTTCTTCGTTTAGGAACCACTCGTCCATCATCCATTTCAACCCGACCACCGATGGACATCGCAGTCTCCGCTTTTTGATTATCCAAATGATAATCAAAAAGACTTCAAAAAGGTTTTAACTGTTTAAAAATTAGGAATCAATAGAATAGAAAGGTTTGTGGTTAGTCTAACAATGTTTAGTAATGTATGTGTCCATTACAGGTATAGAGAAAGTACTTCTCTAATACCTACTAGGGAAGGGATTTCTTTCTATCTTCCTTTCTTAGTAGTGTATTTAATTTCAAAGAAAAAAATAGTAAATTTTTTAAGTTTTAAAAGTAATATTTTTAAATATAGTAGGTATGGTTTATTCATACTAAGTTTTAGCTCCTTTGGTTTCTTGGGGTGGAATTTTTTTTAAGAACTGATACGTCCGAATTCCAAGTAAGATTTCAATCCAAATCAAATCAACACTTAAAATAAATATAAAAAAACTAAATATGAAATTTTGTTTTGATAAAATTATTGGTTTGTTAGCTAGAGCATATAAAAAATTTGCTAACTCACAGACATTATATATATATATATTATTTTATCTCCTAATATTTATATATTTGAAGATCCCTTTATAAGACTTTCTTGTAAACCGAATTTTTTTTTATCAAAATGAATTTGGATTCATGTTTTGGTATTTTTTAAATAAATTTCAAAGAAATCATTTTAATTGAAAGAAATTTAGTGTATCACTTCATCAATAAATTTTATATCGAACAAAGCATTTTATATAATACCTTTAGATAATTAAATTAAGCTTCAAATTAACTATCCAGTTTCGGTAATCTCTTCTATACTCCCAGCAGTAAATAGTTTTTGCTGTTATTTTATTCCTTTTTGAATTGTGCAATAAAGTAACTCATTTTAAACCACTAGAATCCATAAACATTTATATTTATACAGACTCTGTCATTCATTCTGCACAAATAAAATTTTTATTATGAAATTTATTATAAAATATTTTATACTAGTGATGAAACTATACCAAAAGTTCTCTAGTTAAAAATAATTTAATAACATATATAATAGTATTATATTATTTAATATAAATGAAAAGAAGATCATGGAAGGCAGCCCAGGGATAAGGGAAGAAAAAACTGTCATCCCTTTTTCCCAGATCCTTAAAAACCAACGTTTCGGAGGATTCTTCCCTCCTTCTTCAGGGTTTAAAGGGTCAATGAAGGAAGGAAACAAAATGCTTCCCTCTTCTGTACTCTAGCACAGTGGTTCTTAACCTTTTATTAGTCGCGGCCCCCTTAAGGTCTGAAAGTATATACGCGGCCCCCTTAAAATTCTAAAATATTTTAAGTACCTCCCCCCCCCCACCATTAGGTAACATACTCGTAATTACTTGCACAAAAATTGTAAACGTAGACTTATAAAAAAATAGTTACACGGTTTTATTCAACTTGTAATTTTGTCTGTTTGTCTGTTTGGGTTCAATTTACTTATGCGCTCAACGTTTTCATTTAATTTGACCATGTTTAAGAATATTGAGATGTCATTAAATTCATCTATCACTTACAATATGGGGCATTCCACGCCAAATCGGACGGCTTGAAAAAAATTAATTTTTGGTTTCCTTCATTTTTTTGACATTTTTCAGTACCCATCAAAAAACTCTTCCTGGTAAATTTTGATCAGCGCTTTAAAAGATATCGAATTTCGGTTTTTCGCTCGTTACTTCATCAAAAATGATCAAGATTAAAAAATTTTTTTGGAAATTTTTGTTTTTTTATATACTTTTTAGAAAAAAAAACAAACAAATTATTTAAAGTGTATTTATATGCAATTTTTGAGTTTGAAAATTTTAATCTTGTTTTTGAAACTGTGTGTAATCTTCAATTTTTTCGGGTGGGCCAATGATAATTAGTTATTTTTTTCGATTTTTTAAAATTTCGAAAAAATTTTATTCGCCATATTAACCATTGTTAAAACCATTTTTGGGTCTTTTTTTAATTATTTTGAATTGATTTTTATCGTCAACAGGTGTTTAAAATAAATAGTATTTTAGTTTGTTGAAAGAAAATCAAAATCAAAAATCGAAAAAATAGTAATTATTATTGGACCACTATCAACACGGTCTTAAAATTTGTATAATAGAATGAATAGAAGTTTAAAATAAAAAATTTACAAAAAAATCGAAGAGTACCTAAATACAGTTTCAAAAACAAGATAAAAATTTCCAAGCTCAAAAATCCCATATAAAAACAGTTTAAATAATTTTTTGTATTTTTTTCTAAAAAGTATGTAAAAAAAAAAAAAATTTTTTGAATTTGGACCATTTTTGAATAAGTTATGAGTTATGAGCGAAAAACCAAAATTCGATATCTTTTAAACCGGTGATCAAAAAATTTCAAAATTTACCAGGAAGAGTTTTTTGATGGATACTAAAAAATGTCAAAAAATTAAGGAAATCAAAAATTAAAATTTTTCAAACCGTCCGATTTGGCGAGGAATGCCCCAGATGTATCACTTATAAAAACTAATAACATTTTTTTTTTTTTTTATTTATTTTTTTTATTTGTAAAGACATATAAACTTAAAAAATTCTAATATTTTCGCGGCCCCCTGTTAAGAATCGCTGTTCTAGCAGTGTTTCAAATTTGTCTCTTCTTAACAGAAGCATTAAATATAATTTTTCCCCTTCATTATATAATATATATTATACTAATTAATAAGTAAAAAATTAAAACCTAAAATTTTCCACAAAAAAAAAGCTTCAGTAAAAATGAATTTATAAAACAATCCGAAAATTTTTAAAACATTTCTTTAAACTTGATAATTAATATTTAGTAAATTTTTAAAGTTCATTGAGTGAATTAAAATTGTAAAAAGGTCATCGGCTTTAGTTTGAACTTTTTAAAAATTTGATTTATCTATACATTTTCCGACCACTAGAAAATTAATGAACCTGCTGAATTAAATTAATGAACAATTTTCAATTTAACAACCGTTCTACTATTTGATTATTGGAAAAAAATGCTTTGTAAAATCTAAAATTTATAATTACGAATAAGTAATTTAGAAGTTTCGAAGAAGACTACAAACGTCAGCAAACGCTTAAATAATATATCATTTTGTCTTTTAAAACCAAGGCCGCTGACTCTTTTTTTCTACATATTTATATTAGCCTTGATCATATTGTATTTAAATATTATTATTATAAAAAAAATGTGGATATGAAAGATCTGTGAAAATAAATTGAATAAAATAAATAAATAACTAAAATATACTGAGATAAAATAAACAGTCCAAATGTGATACGAACAAGCATACCGAGGGTTCCGTATCTTATAATTTGAGATAGCTAATTCGTTCTTATTTGATGTGGGTAATGAGAAAATTAGGGAATTCGTATACTTGTTTTATAATTTGAAGTAAAGCCATTTCTAAACTCCCTAAAAATGGTCACTATCTCAAATCGTCATTTAAAAGTGAATTGAATTAAACAAAAATAAGTTATTCTACTTAAAAAAAATCTTTACAAGGATACCTTAGAGCAGGGGTTCCCAACCGGTGGTACGCGCACCACTGGTGGTACGCGGGAACGTTTCAGGTGGTACGCGTGAGTGATGTGAGCAACATGCTATTAATAGCTTCTCTACTCTTATTGTTCACTTGGAAGGCCTTCAAAAAAGCTTTAAGAAGTATTTCTCTGAAGATTATCCAAAAGTGGACTGGAACAGAAATCCTTTTTCGGGAACCTCACCAAATGAATTGGAACTAAAAGAAAGTTTTATCGATCTTACAGAAGATAGTTCCATGAATGATTATTTTAAAGAGAAATCTTTAATTAGCTTCTGGGTCGGATGTAAAACCGAGTACCCTTTGATCTTCCGGCAAGCTCTGCTATTTTTGATGCAATTTGTTACGAGTTACTTGTGTGAGAGTGAATTTTCTGAACTCATCATCATCATTGAGTATACAGTCCTAAGACTGGTTTGATGCAACAATCCGTCTCCACTCGACTCTGTCCCCCGCCAGCCGTTTAACCTCTCTAAATGTCTGGCATCCCATATCCCCAATTATTTGGTTGAAATATTCTAATCTGGTTCTTCCCCTTCCCCTTTTCTTTCCCACCTCCCCCTCCAAGATATCCCTAAGCAGTCCCCCATGTCTCAGTGTGTGCCCCATCATCTGACCTCTTCTCTTCTTCAGACTCTTCCACAAGGTTCTTCTTTCTCCGATTCTTCCAAGAACTTCTTCATTTGTAATTTTATCCATCCATTTGATATTCGTCATTCTTCTGTAGCACCACATTTCGAAAGCCTCTAATCTCTTTCTCTCCGCTTCTCTAATTGTCCAGGTTTCACACCCGTACATGGCTATGCTCCATACATATGTCTTCAATAGCAACTTCCTGTTTGCTAAGCTGATTGAGGAGGAGCATAGTAGTTTTTGTTTTGAATTAAACCCCATTTTTGCTTGGGCAATTCTTGATTTAATTTCGTTTTCGCTCCTCCCATCCCATGTTATTTTACTTCCTAGGTAGCGGAATTCCTTAACTCCTTCTAGGTTTTCTTGGTTAATTTTGATGCATTCCTGTCTCGTTTGTTCTTTTTTTGTACATACTAGGAACTTGGTTTTATTCTTGTTTATTTTCATTTTGATTTCTTCTATTAGGATTTGGTTAATTCCATTCAAGGCGTCCTCTAATTCTTTTTTATTGCTTCCTAGAAGGGCAATGTCATCGGCAAATCTTAACATAGCGATCTTTTGACCTTGGATTTCTATACCTGTATCAATTTTGTCTTTGAATTCTTTAATCGCTTCTTCTATGTATAAGTTGAAAATCATGGGTGACAGCACACATCCTTGTCTTACACCTTTTTTTATTTTGGCTTCTCTTTGTTCATCACCAATATTTATAATTGCCGTCTGGTTTTGATATAGATTGTAGATTAGTCTTCTCTCTCTGAATTTTATTCCCGCCTGTTTTAATATTTTAAACATAATTTCCCAATTGACGTTATCGAATGCTTTTTCTAGGTCTATGAATCCGATGTAGACAGATTCTTCCCTGATAAAAGCCCTTTCTATTATTAGTCTAAGAGAGAGAATTGCTTCTCGGGTGCCTCTGTTTCTTCTAAAGCCGAACTGGTCTTCCCCCAGATTTTCTTCAACTCTTTGTTCTATTCTTCTTTGGATTATTTTGGTTAGGATTTTGGAGGCATGTGAGGTTAGGCTAATGGTCCTGAAATTTTCACATTTATCCGCGCCTGTCTTTTTGGGAAGTGTGACTATTTTGTTTTTTTCGAAATCTTTTGGGATGATTCCCAATTTATAGATTTTGCTAATTAGTTCAAAAAGTTTGTCACGTGCCTTTTCTCCAGAGTTCTTTAGGATTTCAGCTTGTATATTGTCTATTCCGGGTGCTCTATTATTTTTTAGTTCCTTCAAAGCTGTCTCGAATTCTGACCTGAGTATGGGGTCTCCTAATTCGTTTTCGTCCACAGATTCTTCTTCTTCTATTGGGTTCATTGTTTTTTCTTCTCCATAGAGTTCTTCTAGGTGTTCCTTCCATCTATTTGCCTGTTCGTTTTCGTTTAGAATAATGTGGCCTCCTTTATCTCTTATGTTCTTGCTTTTTGGCTTGTCTTCTTGGAAATTTCTTTTTATTGCCCTATAGGCTACATCAACTTTTCCCAATACTAGATTTTCGTTGACTTCTTTACATTTTTCTTGAATCATTTTTTCTTTTGCTTTTCTACATTCTCTTATAACTTTCCATCTTAATTTTTTATATGTTTCTTTCCCTTCTTCGTCTTTTCTGTTCTTAAATTTTCTTCGTTCGTCAATCAGTTGCCGTATTTCGTCTGTTACCCATGGCTTTTTAATTTCGTTTTTCTTTGATTTAAGGACTTCGTTGGCTGTTTCAGTCAGGCTTGATTTCATAGCATTCCATTCTTGTTCGATTTCTTCTTCTTTGTTATTTGTGGGTGTTTTTTCTTCCAGTTTCTTATTCATTACGTTTTCGAAAAGTTTTTGGGTTTCCTTATTTTTTAATTTAGATATATCCCAGTTTTTTCGCGACCCTCCCTTTTTTATTAGTTTTTTAAATTTTAGTTGGCATTTCATCGCAATTAGATTGTGATCACTAAAAATATCAGCCCCAGGATAGCTTTTACAGTCCTTTACTTGATTTCTGAATCTTTGTTTGACTAATATGTAATCTATTTGAAATCTCCCCTTGTCTTTTGGCATTTTCCACGTGTAGATCCTTCTTGGATGGTGTTGGAAGAGTGTGTTTGCTACTACTAAACTGTGCTTACTGCAAAATTCAATTAATCTTTCGCCCCTTTCATTCCTATCTCCTAGACCGTGTTCGCCCACCACTTTTCCTTCTTTGCCTTTTCCTACTCTTGCATTCCAATCCCCCATAATTATTAAATTTTCATCCCCTTTAACGCGCTTCATCAGGTTTTCAATTTGTTCGTACATTTCTTCTATAACTTGGTTATCCTTATATGATGTAGTAGGCATGTATACCTGGATTATCACAGTATCTTTCGGTTTCGAATCCACTGTGATCATAACAATCCTTTTGCTTACCTGAAGATAATTCTTTACCCTTTGCCCTATTTTTTTATTCATTCTGAACTATTGAATATAAAAAATAAACATAGAAGCAGAATAAGTGTTGAAGAAGACTTAAGAGTGAAGAAAAGTTCCATTACTCCTAATGTTGATATTTTAATCACAGGCAAACAACAACAAGTTAAGAACTATAAAAGTATAATATTTTGTATGATGATTAATTTTTTGCTGAGTTTATACTAATTTGTATGTTTTTAGACCTATGGGTAATAAATAAAACTGTAAATAAATACTATTTTAAACTTTTTAGTTATCCTTTATTATAAGCATGTTATAAATAAACAAATATCTAACCATTAAATATGAAGTTTTCTCAGGAATTTAATTCAAAAAGCCTTTGAACACTTTTAGAAGAGTAAATATTATACGTTTATTAAAATATTTAGGTCTGGTGGTACGCCAAAATTTCTCAAAAAGTCAAATGGTACACAGGTGCAAAAAGGTTGGGAACCCCTGCCTTAGAGCTTATACACCATGATCAAAAATATTTCCCATTTTGGACCTTATGAAAAATTGAATAATTCGAATAAAATTTAATGATTTTTAATTTCAGAAAAAATGAATACCTACATATTTCTAGTAAATTTCAAATTTGTAGCTTCTTCAGTTTACGGGTTGAATACTCTGACAAGTAAACACACAGACAAACATTTTAGCGGCATTAAAATCGGGTCTCGTTTTACTCTTTAAGCAGAACCCTCAAAATTGGTTTTATCATGTCTATTTATATGAATGTATATTAAAGTGGACCAAAAATACGAATTTTTATTTGTTATTTTTGATCTCCCAATAAAATATGTTAATTTATGACTTTTTTAAAATGCTCACCAAAAATCTGCTCGATTAAAGAATTTTAAGAGGTCATTCAAGATTTTTAAAAATTTCCAAAATGATAGAAAATTGAATTTTTTCTCTCTCTCTTGTCAGGTTATTATTGCCTACGTTGAAAATTATAAATATTCTGAAAATTTCAAGTTGATATATCAATTTATAGAGGTCGCTCAAGATTTTTTTAATTTTTAAAGTAGTGTAGGTACTTTAGATGTTTTCGAGTTAACATTTTTTTTTCTTGTTGTTTACATCTTAACGAAAAATGAGCAGGAGACACGAAGAAAAAACATGAAAACAATTATTACTACTGCACTTTATTAAAAAAAAATAATAATATTTATATATACAGGTTACACGAAGACATCTAAAGTACACTACTTTAAAAATTAAAACAATCTTGAGTGCCCTCTGTAAATTGATATATCAACTTGAAATTTTATCATTTTCAAGGGGGTTCGGGTTGTCCGAGCTGGCTAAGGCGCTGGCCCTGCTTCTGCATCGTTGATGACGATGTTTGAGCTAGGCTAGCATATAAAATTTCGACTGCCCAAAATTGGGCTCCCTCACTTACCCTACTAACATTTTACTGATGTGCTGTCTAAATGGCATTTGTCCCCGGTGACAATTAATAAAAAAAAAAAATAAAATAATAATATAGCGAAAAAATTCAATTTTCTACCATTTTAGAAATTTTTAAAAATCTTGACTGACCTCTTAAAAATTTTTAATCGAGCTGATTTATGGTGAGCATTTTCATGCGAGATTAAAAATAAAAAAAAAATATTTTTTTTTTTTTTTTTTGGTGGGGGGGCACCCTAATGTATATATTATAAGTCATTTAGAAATTTTGGGTCTCTTTCCCAATTACACATTTATAAGCGCAACGGCTTATTAATTAGTCTACTGTGTTCTATGCTAAAACTTTCCTAGTGAAGTTGGTGATTTGAAAGGTTTTTTTCGGTTTAAACAACCCATATTTAGGGTAAATAGAAATTTAATTGAAATTTTCTATTCAACACACGTCTCATCTATCCATCATCTTTTGACATGGTTCTTGCTTCCAGTTACTCCGTCGGATTCGACGTGCAACGTAATAATGCAAAGTTTTAATTACCTATGACAGTCTTTAGTTAGTCGTAACTTAAATTCCTCTCGTTTATGGTATGCATATATTATTATTTTGTATTTTAACTCTATTAAAACCACGTATAAAAATAAGCATAATCTATTGAAAATGTCAAATTTGAATATGAAACGGCAACTCATGCAGGAAAATTATGTGGCTTTATAGAATAGGAATTTTTTTAAGTTGAGAAAAAATGTAAAAAAAATGGGTTTATTTATAATATTAATAATAATGATTAGTAGAGATTGTGGTGTTGGTGCAAGGTGAAACATCTTTAATAAAGATAAGAGTAAATAAATATTATATTTAATATTGATTTACTATGAGTTAAGGATTCTAGGTCACTTATTTCACATTGAAATTAAAAAATTAAAAGATATAAAAAAATTAGTAAGTAGTAAAGTAACAGTTACTTTCTGTACTTCGTGAAGATGGGTTGATAGCCCGAAATATATATATTGAAAAATAATTTTTTTTTTATATCTTTTAATTTTTTAATTTCAATGTGAAATAAGTGACCTAGAATCCTTAACTCATAGTAAATCAATATTAAATATAATATTTATTTACTCTTATCTTTATTAATAATAATGGGCTTAGCTAATATGTATTTGGAATTAATTATAATAGTTTATAATGAGAAATGTATTTAATTAAAATTATTGACAAAAATCAGAGGTGCTTCCTGCTTCTTTTTGTTTTGAAAAGTATTCTGGTTCTCGAAATGAAATAAAATTGTTGCATAGTTTCAAGGGGCAATTAAATTGAATGATTTTCCGAAAAGGGTGCCGATAGAAGGTTTGAAGTCCAAGTTCAAGCATGTCAAAGACAAGTCCAAACGAGTTTTAGTCGAATCAAAATTGTTCTCGCTGATGAGTTCTCTTTTTTTTAGTTATTTTGAATTGATTTTTATCGTTAACAGGTTTTTAAAATAAATAATTAGTATTTTAGTTTCTTGAAAGAAAATCAAAATCAAAAATCGAAAAAAAATAGTAATTATCATAGGACTACTATCAACCCGGTCTTAAAATTTGAAGAATGAATAGAAGTTTAAAATAAAAAATTATCAAAAAAATCGAAGAGCACATACAATTTCAAAAAGAAGATTAAACTTGTCAAAGTCAAAAATCGCATATAAAAACACTTTAAATAATTTTGTTTTGTATTTTTTTCTAAAAAGTCCTTAGTAGCACAATGTTTCGAACTATATGGTAACTATATAGATTCTGAAAATCTATATGGGCACTATATGGTAGATTTTCAGAGTCTATATAGGAACTATATGGTAGATTTTCAGAATCTAAATAGGAACTATATAGTTACCATATAGTTCGAAACATTGTGCTACTAGGGGTATGTAAAAAAACAAAAGTTTCAAAAAAAGATTTTGAATTTGGACCATTTTTGAGGAAGTTACGAGCGAAAAACCGAAATTCGATATCTTTCAAACCGGTGATCAAAAAAATTTCAAAATTTACAATGAAGTGTTTTTTGATGGATACTAAAAAATGTCAAAAAATGAATGAAATCAAAAATTAAAATTTTTCAAACCATCCGATTTGGCGTGGAATGCCCCATATGTAAGGTAAAAATGGACAGACCGGACCTTTATAAGCTGACCCAAAACGAATCATATTTCCGAGGCCGATTTATCAAATAAATAAATAAATAAATTTCTATTAGGAAGTTCATATGATAGGAGAAAAAAATTGGATTTTGATCGATCAGAATTCAAATATTTTCTCGTCTATATTTATTTATATGGCAATTGAATTTTTTCGTTTACATTTTGGTGCTTGGCTCACAACCAAATAATTGTGCCTTTGGGTGCAATTTGAACGTTGAAGCGTTTAACATCTCAGGATCTCTAGAATCTATATTCAAATGACGTTTGAAAAATGGATAGAGTTAGCTCGTTTGCTATCTCTTTCTCGCTAAATCTCTAGAGTACCATTTCAACATGTGATCCGATGTGGTCATTATATTTAAATTGTCATCTGTAATTGATTTGTACAATTCATCATAATCCCCAGTGCAATATGGCACCACTCCCTACCATATCCTAATCCTCACTGCCTGTTCTTGTATGTTCTATTCTAGTAAAGTTTAATGATGGTTTATGTAAGAAGAGAAGTGGAAGGGTCAAACTAAGAACGAGAGCCGACATCTTATAATTATTGAAACTATTCAACTATATATATCTACAATAATAATTCAAAGTCAAGGCAGTATTTCACATTCATCAACTTCTTACATTATCCAAAGCAGAAATTTAACTCTCACGCGAATTTCGTATTTGTAATATTTGTGCAGACGAACATCTATACAAGTAATCTTCCCCTGTTACTAAAGTTAAACCCTCGTTTCCTTAAATATTTAGTGATAGGGGAGATGTTATAAATAAACATATAGAATATAATTTCGAACATGACTTAATTACTCCATTATCGGTCAGTTCTCAAAGTTTAAAATCTAATAAAAGGATCATTCCACGAAGTATATAATCTTCAACTGTAGAAAATGTTACCAAACTTATTAAAAACAATTAATGTACTTAATCAAATTATCACTGCTTTTAATAAAACTCAAGAAAAATCAGAATACTCGTACTTTGCAGAAATCAAACAATACGACCCTCAATCAATAAATTAGCAGATCAAAATTATTAATTAGTTTTATAATTTCATAGACATAGTTTCTTTTTGAAAGTTGGGTGACAACTTCATTCGAAAGTAGTCATTCATAGCCAGAAAATATTTATATGAAACACTGAAGGTGAAGATCAAGCATTCGAAACTATAGTCCGTATAAAATAAAATTAAATACAGGGTGTTTCAGGAGGAATATTAAATATTTTAGGAGGTGGAAGTATCGCGATAAAAAATACCATATAACATGTTAATGTGTCCAATTTTTATTGAGTACAGAGATACAGCTGTTAGTATGTAACCCAATATCGGCATACTCAGCATATGTAAATACATGGGGCATGTTTACACGCTAGACTTGGCCAACAAATCACATTGAAAACTTCAATGTAAACTAAAGCACAACTTCACAACTTGAACATCAACACTCTTCTACTCACATTCAATAAACACGCCCAAAGCAACCCGTAGCAACCGTTGTA
Organism: Forficula auricularia; assembly: GCA_024734495.1. Lineage (NCBI taxonomy): Eukaryota > Metazoa > Arthropoda > Insecta > Dermaptera > Forficulidae > Forficula > Forficula auricularia. The sequence goes on along the minus strand of JALMQS010000153.1, from coordinate 19,345,571 downwards.
CCAAGTCAAGAAACGAAAATGCATTGAACTCAGCTGTATCTCTGTACTCAATAATAATTGGACACGTGTTATATGGAATGTTTTATTGCAATTCGTCTATACTACCACCTCCTAAAATATTTACTATTCATCCTGAAACACCCTGTACATTCCTATATGTGTATGTTAATTTGCATCAAGCAGAGAACAAAATATGTCCCCACGTTGATTTTCTTTTAAAAATAGATAATGATAATCCATAGGCTGGTTTAACACAACCACCTTATATGTTAATAGCACAATAGGAAAATATAGGGGAAAATTGGGGAAATCGTACGTTTCTCTTCCTTTTAAAAAAATCTTTATAAAATTATAACAAGTGTTTTCAGAAGAAAATTAATGTTGTACAAAGATTATTTTAATGCTATTCTATAAAATTCCTAAGCTAAATTCTCAGACAGACTTACCAGAAATTTACATTATGCATTATCAATTAAGTGGACGATTTTTTACCAACTTTCCCCTAAATAAAGTTGTATACACTTATAAACCTTAGACAATTCTTTCTATTTAAAAATAGGAATGTATGGAATAAAAATTTATGCTTTAGTGATAGTTTACTCTTTACTGAGTAATCCAAGGTTTTTAAGAATTTAATTCTGATCACGAAACACTGTAAAATTTAATTAGGATTAGATACTCTACGATAGCTGAAGGCTAGAAACGCAATCTGCTGCAATAGTCCTAATTCTGTGGGACAAAACCTTAATTGTATATGAAGACTTTATTTATGGACAGGTGTTTAGCTGACAATGCGAACAGTTCGGGTACTTATGTAAATAATATTATATAGCAAGAGGAAATGGTGTTGTTTTTTAACCATTTCTTATGGTAGGTAAATTAATTTAATAGTTTAACACCTCGGATATAAGTAATTTGAAAAAAGATTCCACGTTAAGGACGTTCCCTAATCTAGCTCAGATGCAGTTCGCTCTTTCCCCTATTCTCGCATGAGCAGAAAGGCAAAAATATTTTCACTGCGTCGTTTCTCGGATCTGGCAACAATGCATTCTTATCGACGCTAAAAGACAAAGAATAAAAAAAAAACACTTCATGAAACAGCTCAATGCAAAATTCCAGATGAGAACAGTATATTAGTTAGGTTGAGAGAATTAGCTTAAAATCTCAAATACACCAGCTGAAGAAATCTTTTAGATATGGAAAAATTGAGTGATTTTAGTGCGATGTTGTCAAGTCGCCATCTCTTACTTGTCATGCCATAAGAGAAAAAATGAAAACCATAAAAAGTACCCAGCTTTTAACATTTTTGAGACAAAACGAATATCGCTTGTTACAATTATTTGAACAAAAAAATATTTATTATATCTTCAGTTAATGATTCTCAGTTTTTCAAAATAATTTCAAGAAAATTACGATTGTTATTTAATGAAACAGTCGCTTTAACATCAATCGGGATAGAGTTCGCGTGTTAAATATTCATATTTCGAAGGTCAATACATATTTAGAAATTAAGTGCCACAAGGACTATTGAAAAAATTTCTACGTATAAAGAACACTTATAAATATGTGTATTCAAAGTTTTAAAAGGATTGTAAGAAAATTTATTTATTAAGGAACGTCCTTAAGCTGGTGCAAAAAAAAAATTAAAGGAATAATTAAAATATAATAGTCAAATTATTACTTATGTCAATATTCTCAATATTTTCATCTTTATTAGATAATAAAATTTAATCAAATATTTGGTGAATTCCTAAGAAATGTATTCAAGTAAATTGTTTGCTTAACTCACCCAAGAAGAAATCACATGGGAAGATAATAATGTTAAGAAGATTTACCTGAAACAACGAGAAAAGAAAATTAATATACAATACAAAATGGCTTTTTGTTTTAAATTTAATCAATAAAAACTAATTAATAAAAACAATGTAGGAAATTAATTATAGGCTTTGGAAAATAGTGTATGTAAGGAAATAAAATTGATGGTTGAAAAAGACAATAAATAATGTGATTATCATTAGGATTATTAAATTACAATTAATAATAATTCACTTGTGGTTAATAAATTAAATAAATTATTTCATATCGAAAAATGAACAAAACATGATTGGGTTCCCGATAAAATAAAAAAATAAAATATTTATTATTAATTGATATCGCTGCTGCACAAAATCAACGTCGAGAAATGTATTTGAAATTTAAGCCCAGAGTAGAAAATTATTAGTATAATAATCTTAAATCGATCGAGAGAGAGATGGAAAAATTTAAATTTATATCACGTTTGAGGTTAAAAGCCCTACAGATTAAAGAGTTTTTAATCGGAGAATTATTCGGTCGGATTAGGCTGCGTACACAATTTGTGTAAGACTAAACTGTTAAGATCGACTGATAATTCAGTCAATTACTTAGAACACCCGGAACCAACGCTTAGAATAATAAGTAAAAGAAAGTTTTGGGAGAATAATTAAAAAAAATAAAAATAAAATTAGTAAAGATTAATTATTCTTAAGCCAAAGCTACGAACGATAATAGTTTAGAGAAAACTCATAAAGGTAAATATTCAAAACTATTGGAAAACCTGTATTTTCACATAAAATAAGATTATCTAGTTTGGAAGAGTTAATATTATTAATTCAGGCACTGTTCCTATGCGACTATTCAGTTGGTGATTGTTGCATTTACTTAAAACTAATTGGGCAATCGGCCGATATTGCTAACTGGAAATTGCAGATACGCCAATTGGTGGTGAAATGTTGAACTCTCTCAATTGGGTCTTCTGACAGCTGATTGACAGTGTTAAAATGACATATAAACAAAAGCCAAACCTATTTATTAAATAATATACTTTGATTATGAATATGACATTTGTGACAGCAACCCAATTGGGATAGTTTCAATTTCTACCACAAGATGGCAACACCGCACTTACCATTTGCTAATAGTAACCAAACTTTTTTGTCAAAAGGTAATCACATGAAATTTTAATTGAAACGATTTTGTTTTTTCGAGAGTAGCAGAATTTATTGATTCATAAAGACAAATCCATGAGGTTGTCCTTTGCTTGATGGAAATAAACATAATATCAAATACAAATATGTATATTGTCGATAAAGCTGTGATGCATCGTAAGTCCGAAAAATCAAAAATACGATCTTTATATCAGTTTCTTCGAAGAAAATCAACACATTATTCTAGAGACATCTTGTAGGCCCGAAAAATTTATTAATCTACAAAACGATGATGATTCAACTAGTAACTCAGTGCGATTTAATGAACTACATTTTTAAAATGTTTTTTCTTCCTCCTGTAAAATTGACTATTTTGAGGTACGAGCTGACACAGTTTAAGCGACGATATATATATAATTAATTTGTTTGAGACTATAGTTTCGAAGTTTTGACCTTCAACATCAATATTTTAAATAGACCCATTTTATCTGTTATTTCTCATGGATTCAAATACCCGATTGGATTTAGGAAAATTCGTTTTGTTGTTTACTATTTAGATTTTGAATAGATCCCGCACTCTGCGTTGACTACATACTAAATAACTTAATTATTAGGTAAATAGATGACCAATAGTTTACGAAAACTAATTCTACTTCCCATAAATTCTAAGGACGCAAAGTGATATTGGTGTTATTTTTTAAAAACATCCTTTTCTTTTTCGGATATTTTTTTCAAAAATAATTCTTCTTCTGGGGTTGTTTTTATTTGCACATTTAACAACAACTTCATTAAAATACAATACGAATTAATCGTAAAATAATATTTCATACAAAAAATAAGATATTCATAAGTAAATATTTTTACAATCAAATATTTATACATGTTTATCAATTACTAAATGTGAAATTTAGGAAGGGCCAAAGGCCTTCGAAGAGGGAGTTGTGCAAACAGAATAAAAAAGAACTCAATTCTGGAGGTGAATGTGTGTGTATGTGTGAAGAAAGAGAGAGTGAATTTGCAATATCAATATTTACATAAACTCAAAAGAAAAAAAATTGTGGGTCCAGAGGTGAAGAGGGAAAAGGAATAAATGAAATAAAAAATTAGAAATTTAGGCTGCATTTAATAATCAGAAAAAAGATAGCACATGAAAATAATATTACTGGAATATATTAAAATAAAATCGAACGAGTGATAAAATCTAAATTCTCCCAAAATAAATGGATAAAATTAGGCAAAACTATCCCAAAATAAATGGATAAAGTTAGGCAAAATTATCCCAAAATAAATGGATAAAGTTATTTTCAGATCCTTAAGGTTTTACATGCATACATGCAAAATTCATACCATTCTTGTTAAGGTTTTGACCAGGTTTCCTTAACAACTTATGGCAAATGCCGGGATGGCTAATGCGTCGTTTGCTCCTGCTATCGGGTTTTTCCGCGGAGTTATTTAAATTACGTTTTATCTTTTGATGGAAATCTATGATCATGTTATTTGTTAATGAGCTTATATTGCTATTTTTTTCTTGTTTGTTAATTTCTTGTATTTGATTTGTATTGATGTTTTATTAATTTCTGTAGTTAATTTGATGTTTTGTTGACCTAGCCAGCGAGGACTTGTGCCTCTAAGCAGGTCGAGTAATAAAGATTTATTTATTTAAAGGCCTTCAGAAAAAATCTTTCTATTTAGGCTAATTAATGAGGATGTAATTTTTTTTTCAAATAACATCATTTCAGTTTGAGTAATTCAGTACTAAATTTCTTTCTTATTTATAAAAAAATATTTACTAAAGTAATTTGATGCAATATATGTATTTTAAATGGGAATGTTATGTTCCTATTATTAAGTATTTTATATTCTTTATGAATGTATACTCGTATAGGTAAATATAAAAAATACAAAGCGATTTTTTATTAGCTCTCTTTTTAACTGGGATTAAATTGCTAAATCGATTCATTCATTCGATTAAATTTGTTTTATATAATCCGCTACTAATTCCAACTTTTTCACTTTTAACCTTTTTACATGATAATAAATAGCGAAATAGATGGTTATTTTATTCCGTTTATTTTATTTTATTTTTTATTATTATTCAAATTCGATAATATTTTAATAATAATCGGAACTACCATCTTTCCTCCCTATTCACATATTCATGTAATCTATCCATCTATGCAATGGCAATGTCTTTTTTAACAGCCCCAAAGATGTTATTTCGTTTTTTTGCCCCATCATGGCCTGGTGCAATTTTGAATATCTAATATGGAAATTGATATCATTTGAGCCCCATTGACGACCGTTTATTTTTTGCTACCCTGAAAGCTTGTTTTTTGTACTTTTTTTTACAGCTACTCTAATTGAAAATATCGAGAATAAAAAAACAAGAGAGCAAGCATTATGCGTATACGTTTTATAAATAAAAAGTGGAGAAGAGAGGGTTATGAATTTAACATCTTTTTTTTTTGCCTTTTCTAAATTTCAAAAGCTTTTAAGTATATTCATTAGTAATACTTATTTAGAAGTGATTTTTTTCTATTTTCAGACGGAAAGAAAAAAATTAAAATGAGAATAAATTTCAGCTTCTTTTATGACATTGTTTTCATTTCACTTGACTTTGAACTAATTTTCATTCTTTGAAGTTAATTGAATATTAAATTTAATCGTTTAATTGATTTTGGGAGGATTTTTCAAAAAATTAGTTTTGGGTTTTATCAAGCTTAAGAGCGCTTGTAGCGAGAAGTCCGTCCGATAACTAAAATGAGGCCGGATATATCGGTTGCTGATTAACATGGGCTTAACTATATTATACAAGTATATAGACGATAGATAATAAATATTACATAATAGATAATAGATATTAATAAACTGGCGTGGGCATCACACGACATTGACATTTTATTCGAAATTTTCAAACCAATTTTTAACCGATTTCAATAAAAGGAGGAAGTTCTCTATTCGACTGAATATTTTTTTTTTTTGTGCCTATTTTACCTCATATCTCCGCCAATTATGAACCGATTTTGAAAAAAAATTTGCATTGGGTTCAGTCTACCTTCCGATTGGTCCCATTTTTTTTTCATAGGTATTAGACCTTTTTTGTTAGGTTTGTTCAGGACTAACTTCTTTGTTTATGAACCGATTTCGATGATTCTTTTTTATTGGAAAGGGGGTATCTTAGGGATGGTGCCATATTAATTTGGTCAAGTTCTGGTGATAGAATCACTATTGATAACATCACTAAAAAGAGAAAAATAAAAATAATTTTTAAGAAAAAAATAAAACCGACTTCAAAAAAATTAAATGCAACAAATAAAATATACTAAAAGGTATAAAATAATTATTATCTTATTTAGTTACAACTAAACTACGAAATATTATCATGAAATTACTTTTTTAAGTCGGTGCCAAACATATACCTTTTATGAATCGCACTCGACGGATCTTACTTAGTACGTTTGGTGGGTACGCTCGCTTATAGGTATAGTTTGTTTGGCACCGACTTCAAAAAGTAATTGCATGTTAATATTTCGTAGTTTAGTTGTAACTAAATAAGATAATAATTATTTTATACCTTTTAGTGTATTTTATTTGTTGCATTTAATTTTTTTGAAGTCGGTTTTATTTTTTTCTTAAAAATTATTTTTCATCATACAAATTAATTCAATTTGGGTTTTCCCCAAGCCGTTTTGAGAAAACAGGAAAAAATACGAAATTGCAAGATAGCAAAATCTAGCAGTAAACATGTACTTCGGGTCCTTCGATTTTAGGCAAAAACTTGTGGTATTTCTTCAAACCTTTAGATAGCTTAAGTTTCAAATTCCAAAGCTCTGTGACTTATCGTATACGAGATATGAACGATTAAAATATTTACTACCTTCAAGATATATTTTATAGAATAAATTTTATATTTTTAAAAATTAAATAATTATTTAATTTTATTTATTTTCTTAGAAAGACGGACTGGTAAGCGAAATAAGTATATGTTTTAATGAAAGGCAGTCCATATATTATATTATTTTTTATTTTTAATCAATTTTCGACGTTTCGGAGACTTTTTTCTCTCCTTCTTCAGGGTATTGAATAGTTATTGATGGGTAAGTATAACTCGGTTCCCATTTGTCTCTCCTTTCAGTGATAGCAACAATATTACAATATTTTCCAACATTATACCATAATTGAAGGAGACAATAAAAGAGTGTGTCTTCTGCTGGAATTATAAATTTTATTTATTTATAACGAAACTATAGTTTCGAGGGCTTTGCCCTCTTCAGGGAATAGTGCATTTGCAGACCATTTAATCTACGAGAAACATTGTTTTCCAGATGAATCAAATATTAAATTAATTAGATCAGAATTAGATCCCTTAAAAATTAGTATTTTCGAATCGTTGGAAATTTTAAAATCATACAATGATTCCCCAAAAAAATTCTTAAATCGGAAAATAGAAATTCCCGAAAGCTTTATTTTAAAAATAGCCGCTAAAATATAAACTTCACGAACGCCACCTACAGCCAAAATAATAAAACAAGTATAAATCTCAATTCTTAACTTGCCCACCCTGTGAAATTTCTTAACCTAACCACATGAAAGATGTTAACCTTTCATTCATAAATTAATTCCTGTGAATCAATTGTAATAGACTGATGAAGAGGGCAAAGCCCTCGAAACTATAGTCTCGTTAAAAATAAATAAAATTTATAATTCCAGCAGAAGACACACTCTTTTATTGTCTCCTTCAATATATAAAAATTCTGCTACTCTCGGGAAAAACTTTCAATTTAATTATACCATAAGTTTACTTGGTTATCAAATATATTTATGGTACCCATTTTGCCAATTAAATAATTATATATGGTTTTAAAATTAGATAAATTTCAACTATTGCGTTTACAGAAAAGCTCACTCAAAGATGAAATATTTAAGACTAATTTTAAACATTAATTATTTATTTATATTTTTAAAAAATTTTGGATCGAGTTTTGCATCCCTGCTAAGGGTAAGGATATACCTAGTAATTTATTTGTTAGATTAAATAAATTATAAAAACAAATTTTAGTGTTAAAAAATGTATAATGTTTTAAAAATAAATGTATATTTCACGGTAGAGTTAAAAAAAATAATTCATATTTTAAAGAATTAAAAAAAAAAAAAATTAAAATAATAACGACACCGTGTCTTGAACTTGAAACGCCGACGTCACCAAGCTAATTAATTAGCATAGAGACCTCTACGCCCTCGGACAAACATCCCTTGATAAGAAATCATTAAAAATTGGCTTTAAAAATCACTCCCATGCAAATATATGTAATTTAATTCAATTTTTTTATTCAAAATTCAGTTAAAATATGATAAACTGGATTCAAATATCTTCATTGTTGCAATTTTAAATTTTAAATTGAAATTTTATTGTTTAATTGATATGTTTATTATTATTAATTAATTGATGACTGTCAAGCGAAAATATTCAAAAATTGTTTTTTCTCTTATTTTAAAAGCAATTCCGATTCTATTTTATTTAAAATCTGTCAAAAATTATATTGTTTTGAATTGCGATTAGGATTTTCATATAATTCCTGAATAAATTTTTATGAACTGATTAAAAATCACATCAGAGATGCAGTTTGCATCCAATACATGAATGGAATATATATATGAGTTCCAAATTTTTATTAGTAAGAAGTCAAAGAATTTACTTAGGGAGAGGCGACTCCCAATGAAAACCAGGCGGTTTTGCTACACTCAGATTCGAGTGTAAAGTGAATATATGTTTACTTGGCTGCGAAGCAGCCAAGTAAACATATAATCCAAGTTTCTTAACAAGAAGAAGCTTCTCAAAGAAGAATAGTGCTATCTTTTTTTTTCTTTAGAATCTTAATATATAATTTTTGTTTTATCCTCTATGTGTCTTAATATTTTTCTCCCTGTTGAATGGAAGCAATTGCTTGCTTCCATGACTGGGAGGTTTTTACGGAGTGAGATTGTTAGCCTCACATCCAACCCCTTTTAGTCGCCTTTTAAGACAAGCAGATGATACTATTGACCTATTCTACCCCCGCTCCATAGGGGTCTCAGAGTGAAGTACTTTTTTTATAATTAGAAGTTATTGGCCGGGAGATTTCAAACAAAATATTAAAACTCTGATAACTCTAAAACTAATGACAGGGGTTCATATGGTCAAATTGATTGGAAATTAGCTATAATATAACCCAGTGGTTCCCAACCTTTTGTGGCCCATCTCCCTTTTTTGGAGGTTGGCTAACACCTATCGCCACCCCTCTTTTCATTTTCATTTTATGCCTAATTTTAATTTGAAGTAAAGTATAATTAATAAAGCAGTTGTATTATTTTAAACAATTTTATTACCGTATATAAAAACAATCAAAGCAGTTTTATTCGGTCACTCTTAAATAAAATAGAAAAAAAATTAAAATTACAGTTTTTACAGATTTTTTTTAAGAACAAAAAAGTAAAATAATTAACTAAGATCATTGACGTACATTTAAAAAACAGGAGTACATGTTTTCATTTTTAAAATGGAATCTGGAACAATTAAGAAAGATGACAGTTTAAATTTGAAGAAATAAATGAAAGTTTGAAAACTTTGTTATTGTTTTATTTTACCCGGGAACTTCTACTGTAGAGTACTATTTTAATTTTTCCTCCTTTGAATACTCATCGCCCCCTTGATAGCGCAAATCGCCCACTTGGGGGCGATCGCCCCCAGGTTGGGAACCACTGGTATAACCCCTTTAAAGGAATCTATCGAATTACCAATACCCTTGCATATATATATATGGCAAATATAAATATGTATTAGAGTGGCTCAAAAAATACTAATATTTATTTATTTTTTTAATCGCATGAAAACAAGTTAATTTAACATGTTTTTAAAATGTTCGCTGATTTTTTGAGCTCGATAAAACAATTTAAGAGGTCATTCAAGATTTTTAAAAATTTCTAAAATGGTAGAAAATTGATTTCGCAGTCCATAAACATATAATAATATGACGCTTTGATATAGAAAATCAGACAAGACTTTATTTATTTATTTTAATAATCTTGAGTTTTTTATAAAAATTAATGTATCATAATCCAAGTCGAATTTCCAATGCATTTTGCCCGATATATCATTATATAATTTTAATTTATTTTACTAATATGTAATTATTTTGATTATTTATGTCCATCGATTAAATTATTAAAGTTGTTATAAGGAAATAAGGACTATCTTTTATGCAGATAATTTATATTTTATTGCCAAAGTTACGTCAACTTTGTTGACTTCTTCAGGGCTCAAATAGTTATTAAAAAAATCAATCTTATTGACGTTGATATCTTGTATTGATATGTTTATTAAGAAAGAATAATGATAAAAATGACAAATATACAGGGAAGTTAACTATTTGAGCCCTGAAGAAGTCAACAAAGTTGACGAAACTTTGGCAATAAAATATAAATTATCTGCATAAAAGATAGTCCTTATTTCACTATAACAACTCTAATATGTAATGTAATCCATTTTTCTGTTACTTTTCTAAGAGTTTTAATTTTTTGGAATTTCTCAAAAAAGATTGATTGTAACAATTTTAATAACAAAATTAAAGAAAATAAAAAACAACTTGGGGGGGGGGGGTCAGATAGGCTAGGCGGTAGCGTGACAGCGAGCTAACCAGGGGACCCGGGTTCGAATCCGACTCGAGGCATCCAGCTAAAATCTGACCCCCGGGGGTAGAGACAAATTTTAAAAAATATATAACTAGTATCGTAATTAGGCTTGTGGCTAGAAAGGCCGAAAAGCCAAAAAAAAAAACAAAAAAAAAAAACAACTTAATAATGAAATAATGTGTATGTATTTTTTCAAATTTAATTTTCAAAATGTTAGAACAGTTTTTGAAAAATTTTTAAAAAAGTAAAAAAATTAAGCATTCTAACATAAAATAATTTCAAAAGTTGGCTTTACATTGTTTTTTTTTTTTTTTTCAATCAAAACCTTCGAATTCTCAAGGAAAACTTTATTAAACTCAGAGGGACCTTGCAAAGATCTGTCATCTCATCGTTAAATTTTGTTACTAAAACAAAATTTTTATCACTTAATATAGAAACTTAAGTTTTTATTTGTTGTAAGAAATTGAAATACAAATTAAGAAAAGTCCCCTTTTGAGAAAGCTCATTTTCGGGCCAAATTGTCGTTAAGTGCAATCGATGAAGCGCAGGTGGTTCGAGGGAAGAAGTAGGGATGGAGATTTAGTGGATGAGGGGGTGAACGAATTTTGTTTGTCTTTGTACTGGTGAGTGGAGAATTAGGGGATGGTTGCCTCCCAAAGGGCCTCGGATGACGGATGACCACCCTGGAAGGTTCTGAGAGCCGCCGACCATTTCATTAGAGGGCATTAATTTTCCTTAGCAATTCCAAATAAATAATACAGGATTTCGCCTCTCTCTTTTCACTTTCCTGCTATGATTAGGGTTATTATCAGAAGAAGTGGAGATCATGGATATTTCGATTAAAGCGATAATTCAAAATAATCTTTATGATAGAGAATTGGAGGAAAAAGTACAAATGTTTTTAAAACAAGGTAGATAACTTAGGTTACAGGTGCTCTAGTAATTAACTTAAGGACGTTCCCTAATATAGCTCAGATGCAGTTCGCTCTTTCCCCTAATCTCACATGCGCAGAAAGGCAAAAATATTTTCACTGCGTCGTTTCTTGGATCTGGCAACATTGCATTCTTACCAACGCTAAAAGACAAAGAATAAAATAAACACTTCAAGAAACAGCTCAATGCGAAATTCCAGATGAGAACAGTAGGTATAGTTAGGTTGAGAGAATTAGCTGAAAATCTCAAATGCACCAGCTGAAGAAGTTGTTTAGTTATGGAAACATTGAGTGATTTTAGTGTGACGTTGCCAAGTCGCCATCTCCCACTTGCCATGCCATGAAAGAAAAAATGAAAACCATCAAAAGTACCTAACTTTTAACATTTTTCATACAAAACGAATACCGCTTGATACAATTATTTTATCAGGAAAATATATGTTATATCTTCAGCTAATGATTCTCAGTTTTTCACAATAATATCAAGAAAATTAAGATTGGTATTTAATGAAACAGTCCCTTTAACATCAATCGGGACAGGGTTCGCGTGTTAAATTTGCAAATTTCATTGGTCAATATTTATAAATTTAGTGCCGCAAGGAGTATTGAAGAAAATGTATACGTATAAAGGACACTTTTAAATATGTGTATTCAAAATTTTAAAAGGATTGCAAGAAAATCGATTTATTAGGGAACGTTCTTAAATGGGTAAAACAAACAAATGAAGATTATTACTGTTTGATTTAATCAATTCTGAATAAATTCAATTTCTTAATTAATTTTAATATATAAATTATTTGTAATAATTTGTAAATGGGAATTAAAATAAATAAAGAAATAAACTAATACAAAATTGTAAAAATTCTATTTACAGAAAATCGTTTATTTATTTACGCCTATATCATAGCAAAACGCCTTAAAATCTCACTAAAATGATTCAATAAATTATAATTTCTGCATTTTCATATCAGAAAAACCAACATCTAATTGTAATGGAAATATCCGCATTCTTTACTAATGCTATCAGGGGGGACGCGTTTATTAAATAATACTCAAAAAATTGTATAGGTTTGGGTTATATTTAAAATTTTGAAAAATGTTAAGAAATTTTAAGCTTTAGTTAGTTTAAATAGCCATCTGTGAGTAAAGAATTATTAAACTTCATTTTCATGAAAAGAAGAATTAAAATAAAATACAATCCATTCAAAGGAAGGATATGTTACAGAATCTTTCTATAAAATTTTATATTGAAAGAGGTTTCAAATATAACCGAAAAAACTATACTATATTTTAGTTTCACTAATTGATACCTGTTTAAAAATAACTAAAATCTTAATATTTATCCGCATTTGAAGAACAAAGATTTTGCCAATAAAACAAAATTTCCACGACTTTCCCTTTGTTGAAAATCATTTTCGACCACTTTTCAGATATTTTTAAACCTCTTGGGTAAAAAGAGAAATCGAGTGAATCCAATCAATACTAGGGCCACCCGAGAGGCAGGTTAAACAAAGATCCCTCCTTTATATATAATATATATATTATTATTAGTTATACTATATATATCCATGGCGTGCGGTCCATGGTGCTGTGGATGCGGCGAATCCCCCAAATTCCAAATTATCAAGAGTAATTTCATCCGTATTACATTTGAAAATTTGTAAAATTTTTAAAAATCTTTTAATAAATAGATACTATACAATTAAGATTAGAGTAAATAAATATTATATTTAATATTCATTTACTATGAGTTAAGGATTCTTGGTCCAAGACTTTCATTTAAAATCTATAAATTGCATTAAAAAAATTAATCGTGAAAGATGAACTAAAAGATGTTTGAGCAAAAGTATTTGCTTTAATGAAGTCCAATTGAATATTCCCTCTCTCTATTTCATTTTGAGAACCACTTTTCAAAACAAAAAATGTTTTTTATAGAAATATTTCAAATAACGGATAATAATAATTTGAAAATTTAATTCTCCTGAAATTTTGAAGTCGACCTTATATACATATTTATGAAAATACTCTAAATGTTTGAAATTTTAAGGATTCGCCGCATCTACAGCATCCATAAACCCCACGCTACTGATTATATATAGGGAAAATCTAGGGGTGAACCGCGATTGGAATTAGCTTTACATTGGAATTCATTAGATAATGCCCCTTCATCTATTGTATTTTACTTGGAAATGAAAATGGAAGTAGGTGTACACGATATTAGGTCGCGGTTCACCCCTCGGGGAAGATATTTGTTGCATAAATATAAATCTATATGATCTACATTATATTGATTGTTAGAAATGTGTTTACATTATATTCTTATGTACATACTCGAAATGTTTGCTGTCCAAAAAAGAACCCTCCAATTTTTAAAATGTTATTTTATTTTTCACCCCTTTTTGTAAAATTCATCGATAAACGTAGAATTTCTCGTTAATTTCCAAATTTTATATTTAATTTTTTGATGACACGGTATGAAACGTTTTGAAATTTTAGGGATGCGCAGCATCCACAGCGAGGGGTGATCCGCGATCGGAAGTAGGTATACACCTGTTTGGAAGTATTTTGGAAGTACTTGGAAATATTTGGAAGTACTTGGAAATATTTGAAAGTGCTTAGAAATATTTAAAAGTGCTTGGAAATATTTGGAAGTACTCGGGAATATTTGGAAGTGCTTGGAAATATTTGGAAGTACTTGGAAATATTTGGAATTACTTAGAAATATTTGGAATTAATTGGAAATATTTGGAATTAATTGGAAATATTTGGAAGTACTTTGAAATATTTGGAAGTACAAGTGGTAGTAGGTGTACAGCATATTAGGTCGCGGCTCACCCCTCTATACACAGCATCCATGGACTATCAGTATGCGAGTACAAGTCGCACTTGACCCGTTTATTATTATTTTTATCTTTTTTATTCTTTTTTCCATTTCGACGAGTTTAATAATCATCGCTATCATCCCTAGGCGTAAATGAAGCAAAATAAGGTCAGTAGCAGAAAATAAAAAATAAACGATTCTTAAATGATCAATTTAGAAAAAATGGGGATTAAAAGGTTTCCCTTATGATTTGTTTCTTCCGGTTCTTTGATTCGCCATCTCTTTTTATTTTGCACTTCCTGTTTGCAGATCTCACTCCGCCCAGCACACCGCAACCCTCTTTCTTTAGCGTTCAGAGATTTCTTCACAAAGACCTCAATTAAATAAACGATTCTCCCTTTCAATTGGATTAATTGGAGGAAAATTATTATTTGAGTGAGAGACAGAAAAAGAGAGAAAGATAAGAGCACGAGAAGGGGTAAGAAATTCATTAATAACGGAACAGGAAGGTCCTTAAATTTTAAGATTTAAGCAGAAGTGGTGATAGAAGTAATTGACATTAACTAAATAGCATTCCTGCCATAGAGAATTTAATTTTCAACTGGTTAAATACTTAAAAGAAAAATTTCATTTAAAACTTTAAGATAAAAATTTATTTCAAATGCAAATTCGAAGACGAAAATTTATTTTTATTACATTTGAGTAATAATTAAGACCATATAATAATATAAGGGGGTGAAAATCATACGGTTTTCATTTGATTCTCTATTAAGGAGTTTCTTTCGCGACAATCCACACAAAAAGTTTTAGCTTCCTAACCACTCTATAAATATGAAAGGTGTTAAAATTTTAGGTTATGTTTTTTTAACGTGACTGTACTATTACTATTTTTAACGTGACTGTACTATATTCTATTTATGAATTAATCGTTTCCAAGCCATTGATATTTTATCCCCTCCACTAAAAATAATTGCCTAAATATGTTTTTTTTTATTTTTTATCAAGACTACGTGGCAAATAATTTCAATTTTTTTTTTTTTTTTTTTTTTTTTTTTTTTAAGTTACTCCGAATATATTATTCTAACAAATATTAGCTTTTAATCAAGATGGTGAATGTCCTTCAATGAAAAAAAATAAAATAATGATTATTTCCCCACCCTTTCCCAATCTACCATATGTAAAAAATTTCATTTTTGGTGTGGTAAATCGTCTTCAAATTTTAACAGTGTCTTTATTATGCTTTTAATGAGTTATATTCCAAGTTTCGAAGACTTCTTGAATTTTTCCACTTGTGAAAGAACTACCTTAAAATAAACCATCTTGATAATTTAGCTTCTCTTCTAAATTTAAAGTTTTTTTTTTGAGTCTGTATAGAGGCCGCGATTGCTGGGCTCAGTGTTTCTTTACTGAAGTACCACGAAAGGTGTTTGGTGAGCCTCGTAAAATAATTAAAAACTTTATTTGTTTTTTATAATAAAGTAATTTTAAATAAAAAATATATATTTTCGTTTGTTATTATAATCAGGGGTGCCCACGGGGGGTGGGAGGGGTTAAGAGGCAGAGTGCGCCACTGAAATTTCTGGGGACGCGAGGGGTTGAACATTGTTGGAAAATTTGCATTGTATGCTAAAAATGAAAATAATCTAGTTAATAACTTCAACAAAAGGTAATAAAAACCTCTTATAATTCTTTAGAAGTGAATAGAATATAATGTACAAGGGGAGACCACCCCTAATATAATGAGTAAATAAATTTTAAAATAATGCTTAACTCTTATTATGTTAGTAAAAAATAAATAAAAAACATTTTAAAAGCACTCTAATATTTCAAAAAGCAGAAAATTAGTTTTTCATTAAAACTTACTGTAAAAATTTGCCTACTCACATGGATCAAAATAAAAGGGAGAAATCTTATTTTAATTAAATTTAAATCTAACAAATTTGGGTGTTGGATTTTTGCACTACTACAATTTTGTAAGAAATTCCCAAAAAAATCAGCTCGGAGAAGTATAAGTAAATTCAATTACTAGATTCTACAAGGCAAGTAGAAAGGGCAGACATAGACCCCAAATAAAAGAATGTGAAAACTAGGAAGTCGGGAAAATATTTTAAATTATTTAGGGTACCTAGAGTGGTTAAAGGTTAAGATTAGCAAATTTCTAAAGGGATTGATGTGATAATTAAAAAGAAAAATAATTTATTGGTTGTTTTTAATATAATGAAAAAATACAATATCTTTATAAAACAATCTTGGAACCTTTTTTTGAAACTAGACGTTTCTGGAGAAATTCTCCCTTTATCAATAGAAATTTTTTAAAAAATTTAAAAAAGAAAAAAGTTGTTTTTTCTAATGTTTCGAAAACAACCCTAAGAAATTAAATATTTTTGTACAATTGCCTGTTATCAAAATATTTTATTTCATAGGGTTGTTTTTGAAACATTAGCAAAAACAACTTTTTTCTTTTTTCAATTTTTTAAAAAATTTATTTTCATAAAGGGAGAATTTCTTCTGAAACGTCTAGTAAGAGTTTCAAGTTGCCGATAAAAACAGATTTTAATTTTTCTAAGAAAATCATAAGAGGGTGTCATCTATTAGATCCGAGAAGGAATGGATTATTTTTAATGGGTGTTCACAGACCCGGATTGCTAATTTTGGAACTCGTGTTCGATTCACAACGAAAAAAACAACCCTTCTGACCTAAAATTTATTACTATAATAATCCCCTTATAGCGGCTACGATGACGTACCCTCTGACATTAGCCACTATTAGGGACCATGGGACTTTTTTCAAACCTTTTTTTTCAAATATTATCTTAATTTTAAATTTAAAAATGTTAAAATAATATTTGTTATTTTTTCAGTTAAATAAGTTAAATTTTAAATTAAAATTAGAAAATTTTGATAGGAGCTTTGACTATATAAAATTATTTTTTTAATGTTTTGATCGAATAAGTCTATAGATTCTTAATAGTCTAAATAAATGTATGACAAAATAAAAGTACATAGGTATAATTAATAGAAAGAACAAAAAAAAATTTCAAAAAATAAATTAGTAGATCTATATTGACTAAGTAATTAATGAATGGAATGTTGGCAACTATTCTAATTTAACTGTCCTCATTTCTCTCTCCCTCTTTTACACACAGACACACACGCAGAATAGAAATAGAGAAAGAGAGATTAGCCTTTTTTAATGGAACTATTAATTAAACACCATCGAAATAAAAACACACATTACGTATGTGTAACTTTATGTAAAGTTATAATAGGAATACTTTTGTATTTTATTCTCAGCCCTTTGCAGTTACAAGTAGGGGGAGTTGGGGCACATATATTATTTTTATAGAGTTTATGAAATATTACATGCGTTTACCTTAATATATATATATAAAAATTTGATAAATTGGATCATGAGATTCAGTGTTCAAAAGTTATTTTTGATGATATATTCTCATTAAAATATTTTATATGAAATTTCATTCCCTAATTCTGGAGTTATTTTCAAAAGTTGCTAGAATTAGAACAA
>JALMQS010000153.1:19307188-19327669 GCA_024734495.1 Forficula auricularia | reverse complement strand
TGTGGTCAAAACATTATATACTCTATGAAGTTTCTTTCCCTAATTCTGGAGTTATTTTCAAAAGTTGCTAGAATTAGAACAATGAAAGCTGTCACGCCTTGTTCCAACAAGTCTTTTAGTCATATCAAAAATGATTACAATTGTACAGAAACAGGGCTCAAAACTTTGTGTATTCTGAAGAAGGAATCTTATCAAAAATACCTAAGCTATGTGGTCTTGGTTGAAAAACTTCACTGTAGCCACAAGTGAACTAATTTTTGTTTACCAGTGTACCCGCTAAGTAGAACATTTCTCTTGTATTGAAGTTTCGGAACAATTCAGATCAATATAAATTAAGGGGTGTGTTTACAATGAACATACGAAACCCTATTATTATACCCTTATACCTTGGTTGGTTAATTATACATTGAAGTTTTGTTATTTTATACTTTTAGATAGGTAATTTTGAACTTTATTTCATTATGTATTATATTCGATTCTCATGGCGATTATTGTGGAGATATTTTCCTGATATTAATATTATTTGAGAAAATCTTTGGTCCCTAAAGGGTGTAACGTATCTTGTTACCCTGGGCCCAAATGAGAAGAGAGTTATCAGACAGGTCACCTACTGTCTGAATCCTCTAGGTACTCGCTAGCCCATAGAAGAAGCGCCTTTGCTCTTTCCCTAATTTTTGGATAGTGTAATGACATGTGCTTCGGTGAGATTAAATCATTCATTCTCTCCAAAGTTTGCTTTGATTCATGACTCCCAACCCCGCATCGTGGTCAAATTGGACAAGTGCTGAATCAGTTCAATTGCTAATACTTTTATCCAAATGACTTCAAGGGATTAGAACTTTCTCAATGCTTCCCTCTTTTCCGTTGTTAAATCTCCAGAGACCTTTATCTTCACCTCTTCACTTGATCACTCTTCTTTTGAGGTAATGCATGGTCTAGAGTTGAAAACAAACGTTGCCAATATCGGAGGGTGGTCAAAACTTTTCAGATTGACCACCTATTGTCTAATCAGAAAATTGTTTACAATTTTTAAATTTATTCATTGAGTTTAAGCCTTCCATTAATACCTCCTACTACAGTAGTCAAATGACATTAGTGACCACAACATCGATTATAAATGATATATGGGCTAAGTTGATTCAACGTATATATATTGCAGTAAAAATCCGTTTTTAGTAAGAACGGGTTCTTACTAGTTAAAACGCGTTTCACTGAATACCTTTGTGGAAACTATAATTTAGTGATGTTGGTTGATTTGGAACCAAAGGTCTAGAATCGTCATTTTTGACCTTGCGCCTCATTGTGGGTGTTTATTTTCAAAAAATTTTAAATGTCAAAAATTACATTCTCTACAACTTTGCTTCTAATGGAGATAGAATTTTGGACATTTTCGTTTAAAAAAATTTTGAAAATAAACACAATAAAGATTCTAGACCTTTAGACTAAGCTCAACCAATATCAGTAAATTCTAGTTGCCACAAAGGTATTCACTGAAACGCGTTTGAACTCGTAAGAATCCGTTCTTACTAAAAAACGGGTTTTTACTGAAAGATATATATCAAAACATGAAAACATCTTTGATTTTAGACGACGAAACGTTGCAAATAAAATAGAAAATTTTAAACAATTTCAAATTTCTCAATTTGCGGTCCAACACGAAATCTTCAATATAAAGAAATGAGAGTTTTCGGGTCAATTTTTTTTAAACAAACACACCCACGGTCAGGGACACATTTAAAAGCCATTAAATCAATCGATAATAGATTGATTGATAAAATGAACGGGATCAGTAGGTATAGTGTTCTTATGAGAATTTATCATTTGTTTATTATTTAATCGATTAATTTATTAGCTTATCAAACTGATAAGTTGATAAAATGAAGAAAAACTACAATAATAATAACAATAATATAATAATAGAACAAATATGCATGTACCATATTATCTGACTGTAATTTTCTAAACTGAGTTATATTTAGCTAGACTAATTTATTAAAGATTGAGAATATTTTACTATCGAACTTATCCATAGATTATAACTCCAATCGTTGGTGACTAAAAGAAAAAAATAAATTGATAAAAACAATAAACGTAACTATTTAATCGAATAAATATATTATACAGGGTGTCCTATATTACAACGATAAACCGTGAACAGGGGATAGGCCAGTTTATGACGGTCCAGAACTTAAATAATTTTTTTAATAAAAGTCTCATATTTTTCGAGTTATTGGCATTTTTTTGAAAATGGTGAAAATCCTTACCCTACCCTAAATAATTAGATTCTATGACTACAAATTTTCATATTTTATATTCCTAATTTTTGTTACGCAATCCTGAATAACCCTGCTATTGACCACAATTCAAAATAAAACCATAAGTATAGTATACTTTTAGAGAAAAAAAATATTTTTCCGGACTTGTTTTAAAAAATTTTAATCGACTAACTTTGAATCTTCTTTAAAAAAAATCTATTATCCTAGGATGGCAAGTTACTTAAAAAATTTGCCCATTTAGACAAGATTTTAAAATGGTACAATACTGATCTCTTTCTTTAGATAAAAAATATATATAGAGTATATATATATGTATATATATATATATATTTATATTTTTTTGGCAAAATTATCTAATTTAAAAACATATTTTGATAGTGGATAATTATTTAATGAATGAACCAATCTTTGGATATTATAGACATTAATGCTATGATACTAATAATGCTATTAATAATAATATCTGGCTAAGAAAAAAATTACCAAATCTTCGAAATTCGCGTAGAGAGTACCGAGCCTTAAAATATTTTTACTATTTCTATAATTAATTTATAATTCTATAATCGAATCTATCTTCTATAAAAACGCCTTTCACTGAATACCTGTGTGGCAACTAGAATTTACTGATGTTGGTTGAGTTTGGTTCAAAGGTCTAGAATCTTAATTTTTGACCTTCCGCCTCATTTTGGGTGTTTATTTCCAAATATTTTTAAACGAAAATGTCAAAAATTACATCCTCAACAACTGTACTTCTAATTATTGACATTTTCGTTTAAAATTTTTTGAAAATAAACACCCAAAATGAGGCGGAAGGTTAAAAATTAAGATTCTAGACCTTTGAACCAAACTCAACCAACATCAGTAAATTCTAGTTGTCACAAAGGTATTCACCATAGAGTAATATAGAGTGGAAGGCTACCATATATCAAAAAAGCGCTCTCTAGCGACTACAGGGCGAACATTCTTAGTTCTTAAAAGCTATCCAAAGATCATAGAACATTCAAAGCCTTTGTCATAGATAAATGTTACATAGCCTTTATGTTATATATATAAGCGCATTTTTTACTCTTGGTAATGTCACCAAAATTTGCCCGGAAGAGAGCGGTTTCCGGCATTTTATTGCCCAATGGTTTCGCCCTGGACTCACAAGAGTGCTCTGTAACTCGTATACGCTAAAATACATTGGCTTCTTATGGAGCCTTCCACTCTATATTACTCTATGGTATTCAGTGAAACGCCTTTTAACTAGTAAGAACGCGTTCTTACTAAAAAACGTGTTTTTACTGCAACATATACATATACCCATAATAAATATATTTAGGATTTTTTTTCATTATTAGATTCCAGGTCGAGTAAAGTGAAATAAACAAACACACCGATTCAAAGGCGGCTGTTTTGCAGACTGAGATTGAGAAATGGATGGGCGGATAGCGCCAGAGGGGATGAAACCTCCCCTGAGTTAGAGGGGTGGGTTGCAGTCAGCACAGTCTGCTCGGGGATTATTGGAAAAGTTTAAACCAACCCAGTGACAGACATACAAACAGACAGAGAGGGAGAGAAAGGGCCCCCGAGCCCTTCAAACTGGACCTTATTATTATTACCTTTATCACGTCATTCAAACGCAACTCGAGAGAGAGAGAGAATGATATTAATTATTAACAAAAACTTTTTACTAATATTAATAAAATTTATAGGGATTTTTGTCTTTGTTGCTTTTTTTATATCTTTTATTAAATTTCGAAAATTAAATTAATAAAAGTCTCTTTTATTTGTTCTAGAAATGTAATTAAAATAAATAAATTATGAAAAGCAAAAATTCCTCCATTTCTTTTTCTTTTAGAGAACTAATAATAAATTCGAAAAGCCAATGAAATAAGAACATTCCAATAAAAAGAAAAAAGTTGTGTTGACTTTTGGAAGAAAGCAAATAATACTTATTGTTGGAAGGCTACATATGCCGTTGATGGGAGTGTATAATTCTTTTAATACGAGTAACATTGATATGTGAGAAGGAGTTACATTAAGAAAGTGTAACTTTTATATGGCAGAAGTGATCTTGCATCGAGGGGTGAATCGTTATTGGAATTAGGTGTACAGGTCTGTGGAATTATTTTAGTATTTTAGTATTTAAAGTACTGGAATTATTTGGTAATGAAAGTGGAAGTAGGGGAACACGATTTAGGTCGCGGTTCACCCCTTGTCTTGAATCATGAATACAAGGAGAAGAGAAAGATATTTTAGGGCCTAGGTCGGAGTTGAAGGTACCTTTGGATACGGGGTTTGAACAGTTGAAAGTGGTAGAAAACGGGAAAGATGGCAGGAAACAAATTCCAATCTCTAGAACACTACTTTAAAAACTTAGCCTCTTGGTGACATTTCTAGCAAGGTACCTGTGGATGCAGGTTTTAAACAGTTGAAGGTGGTAGAACACTGGAAAGAAGGCAGGAAACGAATTCCAATCTGTAGAATACTACTTTACAAACTTGACCTCTTAGTGACATTTCTAGCAAGGTAACTGTGGATGCGGGTTTTAAACAGTTGAAGGTGGTAGAACACTGGAAAGAGGGCAGGAAATTGTTGGAAATGTCTTTACATTTACCTTATTATATTAAATGAACAATTCTTATATCCTATAGGGTCTTATCTTCGAGGAGCTTGAATTTGATTGGTTTATTCATAATTTCTCACAAATTGATGTGTCAATAAAAATTTAGAAATACTTTTTTTCAATTTTAAAACTCACTAATAATATACTAAAAACATTATTATATATTAAAATTAGAAGATTTATTTAATTAGATAATTGGTTCATTAAATTGAAAAGTAGGATAAATTTTATATGGCCATGATTGTTGAACTCATAAGAAACAAACACCATAATCGAAGTATATACTACGTATATATAATTACTACAAAATGGCGGAGATATATAGGACATCCTCCTTAGGGCTGATTACTCAAGCCATAGTCAAATTCCCGGGTATCTTCGAATGCGAACCTTTAGTGACAAAAAGTGAGATACGAAAATTGCCCGAATCTGACACTAAGAGTTGTTATTTCACATTATACTTATATATGTATGATACAATCTAAATCTAAATGAAATGGGACTAGATAAATATTACCATGGCGTTTGTTCGTATGAGATATATCACTCTAAATTTGGGCGAAATAATGACTTACAAACAACGTTCAACACCATTTCGCGATTAAATTAGATAATAACAATTTCACAAAAAAAGGTGCGTTTTGTGGACTTCAGAATTCAAAAGCTATAATGATTAGTCTGGGGTAGCGTTAAATCAAAAACAATAATTCTCGAAGATATTGAAATTGTAAACTTAATTAAAAAAAAAAAGTAAAATTAGATTACTAGGTAGGTTTCCCAAATAAAAGAAATCTTGCTTATTAAATGAGTCAGTCATTGTAAAATGGGCTCGTCACTGAAATAATATTGAGTCTTGATTATAAGCAATTTCTTTTATTTGTGAAACCTACCTAGTAATCTAATTTTAATTTTATTTATGTTTTATCTCGAATCTGAGCAAACTTAAGTTAAGTATGGGCTCAAGATATTTCAGCAAGATTTTTATTGAAATCAGTCACCAGAATAAGTACCTTCCTCTATATTTTCGATCTTTTAGATTTTTTTTATCTATAATAAATGGCTATAATCACTTTTTGTTTTTATTTTTACTAATACCTATACCTTTTTAGTTGTCTATAATTTTTATAAATTAAAGGAGACAAAAAGAGTGTCTTCTGCTGGAAAAATGAATTTTTTATTTATTTATAAAGAGACTATAGTTTCGAGGACTTTGCCCTCTTCATCAGTCTATTACAATTGATTCACAGGAATTGATGTATAAATATATAATATAATATCATACATCAATTCCTGTTAAGGGCAAAGTCCTGGAAACTATAGTCTCTTTATAAATGAATAAAAAATTTATTTTTTCAGCAGGGGACACTCTTTTATTGTCTCCTTTAACTTATAAAAATTCTGCTACTTTCGGCAAATAAAACTTCCAATTTTTATAAAAATAAGATGTCCGAAAGTACCCTTATTCTTCAAAAGTTTTTATATTTTTTCTAAAAAACGGTCTTAAGAATTTTGGTTTTGGTATTTATCAAGAATCATATGTTCTTTGTTGCATATAATTTTTATAAAATTCAGATAGCTGTGAGAAAAGTTCTATAGTTTTTAACCGACTTCACAAAAGGAGGAGGTTCTCAATTGGACTGATTTTTTTTTTTGTTTCTATGTTACTCGATTTCTTCGCCAATTGTGAACCGATTTTGATGATTTTTTTTTGCATTGGGTTCAGTATAGTTTCCGATTGGTCCCATATAAATTTCATTGGTATTGGAGATTTTTGTTATCTATGTTCATTGTTCACCCATAACTTCTTAGTTTATGAACCGATTTTAATGATTCTTTCTGCGTTTGGATCAGTATAGCTCCAAAATAGTCAAGATACTTAAAAATTATTTATTTATTTATTTTATGTATGTTCAGCGAGAACTTTTTTTGTTTGAAAATATTTATAAGCTTTTGATTTAACTGGTCAAAAATAAAACGAAAACAAATAAATTTACTTTTAATTTAAGTAACTATTTATTATTATTATTTATAGATTATGTATTGAAATTTTGGATTGTTATTAATATAGAGCAAATTGCAGACATGTAGTGTTTATTAAACTCCCTAGAATTTTCTCTATTTTACTAATGGAAAATAATAAAGGCAAATTTATTTATTTTTTTTATTTTTTGAAACTGGAAGAAGTAAATAAGAATAAAAGTAGCACAAAGAGAGAGAGAAAGAGAAAGAAACTTAATAAAAGCACATCTAGACAGTCAATTTAGATTTCGTATGTAGAGGGAGATAGAAAAAGGGTGATGAAGGGGAGGGGGGGGGGATGATTTTCAACAAAGTAACCGCAAAACATTCAATACCTAACCCCCTTCTTTTGATTCTCTTTCTTAAGCCGAATATTTGGCAAAAGATAGAGTTTGAGACAGTGCAAAGAGACGGGAGAATGAAGGGTGCGGGGGTGTGGAGGTACGGGGGTGGTAGACCCGGGTAGGTTTGCGTCAGCAAAAACGAAACAAACGAATTGAATAGAGAAAGAGGGAGAGAAAAAAGATTTCGAAACCAATAAAATGCCCTTGATGGGATTCCAGAAGCAGCACTGAAAAAGAAACAAAATTCAGAGGGGCTAAATTAGACAGAAAGGGAAGAGAGATAGAAAGAGACAGAGAAAAAGTGGCAAAGGGGGGAAAGTGAAGGTACAACGCAAGGAAATCTATTTGTATTCAATGTACAATTTAATTTCTATCAAAGTATTTCAAATTCTAAATATTTTTTTATCATTCGTTTAGCAAATATTTTTTTCTTTTTTCCATTTGAATGGATTTCAAAACCTTTCTTATTTTTTTTTTCGTTATCTTTTATATTTTATTGATTTTTAAAATCCAATTTGCTTGGATGTGCATCCTCTCTTCTCAGGGATGATTTCAAAGAAGATTTAGGACATATTTTTTTTAATATAAGATTTGAAATACTCGTATATTATTGAATTATGACTTTGATGAGGCACGTAGTCTGGATGTTAAAAGCTGATTAGATTTTGGTTGAAATCGAAAACAAAATTAAGGGGGGGAGGGGGTTGAAAATTAGAAAATTTGTAAACTAAACAAAACAAGAAAAAAATGGAGTTTACTATAAAATTATCCTAGATTAAAAAAACAATCGGTTGTGTGCTTAACACCACACGACAGAAGTGATAACTTATATGGCATTTATAACTTATTATAATATTCTAAAATTATTAAAATATATATTTTTACAAAAATAAATTTTTTAACTATTTTTCTGGGATTGTTAAATACTTATATTATAAATTAATTTAGAATTCCGCGGAGTAAATTCGCGAGCAAATCCACTCAACGGAATTTTTAACAAATTATAAGTAAATTTGTTTTTCTAGTATATTTATACAAATATAGAAATTATCAAATTAATTAAATTAATCTAAGCTAAGTATTCTCTAAAATTTCGCTTTATAAAAACATCTTTGAATTTCTTAAAGATTAATTTAATTAACTTATATTATATTTATATTATTTTTAAATATTATAGTATTATATTTAATGTTTGGTTTTTTTTTAGTTTTTTTTATTCAGGATTTTGGACCAAGTATTGCTATTTTTTGATTTAGCCGTAGCCTATTGGGCTTAAGAAAAAGAATCGTGGGAATAATTAATATATTTTCCGACAATGATTGAATTGGTACTAGACCACAGCCCAAACGAGACGCGTGATGTGACGCGTGACGGCTCAATCTCATTTACTGCCCAGGAAAATAAAAATGTACATGAGCGTCAAAATTCAAATATAAGATATTAATTTGAGCTTAGAGCTAATGCTGCAGCGGCATCTATGATGCGTGACGCATGATGGCTTAATCACATTTACTGCCAAATAAAAAGTGTGCAAGGCGCGCCCAAAGAAGTTATCACTTCAATAAATTCATAGTTCCTTTCAGGGACTAAAATGGGGAGGGAGGTTGTTCAAAAAATAGGGCAAACCGAGGCGTGAACCGCTATTGGAATTAGGTGTACAAGTCTTTGGGATTTATTAGATAATGCCCCTACATCTGATGATCCTTCTATTTGGAAATGACAGTGGAAGTAGGTGTACACGATATTAGATAGCAGTTCACCCCTCGGGGCAAACAATATAGCCACTAGACCATTTACAAATTTACATATTAATTAATTTTTAACCCCTCCTTTAATTTTAGGTTCAATTTCAACCAGAATCTAATTAATTTAAGAATCTCACTGCACCAAAACTACATGTGAAATTTCGTTTTGAAATTCACACTAGTTTTAGAGCTCGAGCGTGAAAAAATTTGGTAACGTACCTATATACTAACGTACTAACAGACATTTTTACAAAATCATTAATATCTCGTAAAATATAGTTTTTTTCAAAGTTCACGCATTATCATCCTATGGCCTTTATATTTTTTGCAACAAATATTTTCCCTATACATATATACAATATAGATGTATAGATATTAAGGGAATTGAATCTAATTCTATTCAAGTGGCGTGACTCAGTTAAAGTCACGATCTCAGCGTTTCATGAGGTGCAAATGTTAACAGAAAATATATATATATAGGTATAGAAAAAGAACGTTTTATAATAGAATAGAATTTGCTTTCCTTTCTCTTACTCCTTATTTTCCTCTTTTTTCCCTTAATTTTATTTCTATTAAATAAGAAAATATAACTTTTTTACGTTTTTTTAATATAACTGAATAAACACAAATTCAATTTTCCACTTTAATGAAATTGAAATAAAAAAAATAGATGTTAAAGATATGGATTTTAAATTGACTAACTTTTTTAAAAATTTATTAAGAATTGTTATTCCCGACAGATTCATTTTTAAAGAATATAATAAAACAGATTATCCTCTGGTTAATCTGGGATATTATAAATAATTTTCTATATATAACAGTAGATTATCTCTAACAACCCATCATTAAGCAGAGGATAATCTCGTTGATATATAATGAGAAACAAAGAGGTTGCCCTGTGGTTAATGCAATTAAACATACACACATATATATCAAAAATATATATCTGTATATTTATTATTTATTTGTATAGTTTCGAAGGCTTGGCCCTGATCATCAGTCTTTTTTAATTATAAATTTTTTGATCTTTACTTAGCCGAGAGCCAGTTAAAATTAAAAAAACAATTTTCAGGAGACATTCCTTTTAAATATATGTATCCCTTTTATAACAAAGGACAGACGAACAATGGAGGGGGGGGGGTTTCTTTTTCCACCTTTTTTCCCTTTCTTTTTATTTATTATGAGAGTACATTTTAAATAAGTTGCTATTTGATAATTCTCTTTTCGCGTTCTTTGATTTATTTTATTAAGCTTCGTTTAAGGGGTGATTTAATTTACCATTTACAATTGCTGATCATATTTTTGATCTGCAAATACAGGCGCTAAGATGGTCTCTAAAGGAGACCCTGGGCTTAGTAAATAAAACTGGATGTTTTCTGCATGATTTCAACAAATATTTATTAAGAGGGGCCACGATTAGACCCAATACCGGGACCGGTCTCTGCGACAGTACTTCTAAAATGTCAGTGTAATATATCTATTTCAAGTTTTTTGTTGTTACCATTGCATTAGCACTAGGCGCTATAAGAATAAGTTAAGTAATGGATAAGAATTTTCAGAAAATCAACTTTGAGAAATCTTCTAATATCAATACAATCAATATTTATAATTTAAATAATATGATAACATTTTGAATTATTGCTAATGTTAATTTAATTTAAATGAATCTTTATTAGATATCTAATAAAATATTTAGTGAATTCATAAGCAATGTTGTTGGGTTAAACTCACCCAAGAAAAACTCGAATGAGATGATAATACTGGAAAAATATTTACCTGGAACAAAGAAAAAAAAATTAGTATTCAAGATAATTAAACTTTTCATTTTATAATAGATATTTTAATTAATAAAAATTCAGCTTAGAGAGCAATATGATCCTTTATAAAGCAAAAATAAAAAATAAAAATTCATAGAATAGTAAGTAGATACTAAAGAAGAAATAAGGTTATTAGTGAATATCAGAGGCTCTAGTTAACGACCAAGTAAACGTGTTAATAATATTTGAATTTTTAGTGAAATCACACATAATTAATTATAATTATTTATTGAACAAGAACAAATAATACAATATAATTACGACGTTTCGATCGACTTATTCTGCCATCGTTCTCAAGCACCCACTCCGATTTTAGGTTAACTTCAAATTTTAATCAAATTAATGACAAAAATAAAAGCTTCAATAACATAATTACTTATTATTAAACCAATTATTTTACATGAATTAATGTATACATTGTTTTGAGCTTCGACTCCGGAGATTACTTCTCCACCATCAAGTGTCCTTGTTCATCTTTTTAGTCCTTGTTTTTAATAAGAGGAAAAACTAATTAAATAAAAAAAACCTCTTTTCCGATAATTATTCCAATTCCATTATTAATTCAATCATCCATCAATCCAACATAATTACTAAATCGTATTATTCTTATGAGAAAATAGATTTTATTTCTAAGATAACTTTAGGCAATTAATGTCAGGAAAGACGGGTGATTTGCGTAATTTTACATGTAATTATTAACTCTATACCTATATCTCGATGAGATGTCACGCCTATCGTGATTTTTGACAATAAAATATACAAATTGTACCATGTTTGTGCCGATTCAGATGTTTTTTTATAAACCCTCGAAGGGGTGGTTTAGGTGGGGTAGTTTAGAGATCATTTGTTAACTCAAATCCAACAAGACTTTGAACTGTGTGAACTCGTCAAGATTTTTATTTATTTATTTTTTACTTCACTACATCAGTTCTTTATCCTCCTAAACGTATTTATTAAAAAGAAAATAAAGAAAAATCCTGTAATCTCACTGGTGAGATTTTCATAGCGTATCAGGAGGATATTTTTGATGCTTTAAGCTCAATTTCCAAGTAAATATAATAATAAAATAAAGGAAATTAAAAATTGAATTTTCAATGAGAAAAATGAAATGAAGATTGAAGGAGGAAAACTTAATCCAACCTGAACGAATCCTCGGAGAAAAGAAGCCGAAACGACAGGTTTAAATAAATATCTAATAAGAAAGAATAAATAACTTCATTAATAAATGGAGCGATTGTGAAGTCCAAGACTCTACAATTAATAATTCTATCGATTATCATTTATTTAGATAGTATTTGTTCTAAATTTGTCAAATTTTAGGCATATAATTAAAATAATTAAGAGGAGAGAAAATTGATATTGATTATTTGTATTAATTAGAAAAACTATGAGATAGCAATCAGGGGTTGAGTAAGAATTTAATAAATGACGGGTTATTATGTGTAATTAGTAAAGTTATCGAAAGTCATCAGATAAACGACATTTGACATTTTTTATATATCTAGCGATAGAAAAATATCTCAAGATCAGTGAGTAAAGAAATTACGATTTTTTACTTTCACATTTATATTCAAAGAATATAATGGGGAATTATTGCGATGGGCTGTCTGGGTCATGACTCTTTGAGAGCTTGTAACTCAGAGATGAAAAAAGTTAATTTAATTTTGTAACTTCTAGGTGGAAGGAATCATTGCCTTAATAGTTGAAAATCGGATGTAGGACATAAAACTGGATAGTGTGGTCCCCAGGGGTCAAAAAGTGACCAAAAATCCATTGGTCAGTGCTTACGTACGTATGTATGTATGTAAGTATCCCCCTGCATTTCGCAACAATAAGTCTTAGATCTAAGAAATTCGAAACTTAAGCTCGATAAAGGCTAGAAGGAGTTACACTTTTCGCAATTTTAATGATCTGGAAATTTTATCAGATCCGAAGGTTTAAGCTTGAAAGTCGAAACTAAGCTGGGTTGTATGTAGTTTATTAACACAAACCTGGGTTCCAAATTTTAGCTAATCCAAAAGCTATACAAAAAAGAATTCGTTTTTTCTGACTTTCAGAATTTTTTTATCAGGAAGTAATGAAGCTAAGAAGTTCAAAATTTAATCAAATCTTGTTTTAAAATAGAAATATTTGACAAAATTACAGTTTGAATGGAAATTTTTCTGACAAATTTTAGCTCAATAGATACAACCGTTCAATGTCCCCAGTAAAGTGACAATTCGATTTTTTCTAAGTTTGGGCATTTTCCACTGAAGTTCTGAAGATAAAAAAAAATTTAAATTTAAATAGTTCTTTGTTTTATAAATAGGAACATTTTAGTTCCAGTGAACTTTCTACGAAATTTTGTTCTTGAGTTTATAGTAGGTAACGAAATCCAGACAGTCATATACCCAAGCAGATAAATACTGAATAATTAATTTTTTTGTTTGTTTGTTTGGGTTTGTTTATTTGTTGTTTGAATGTCTAATAATGATGAAAATAAACGAGCAAATTGTCTAAATATTATATCATAAGCATTAACATAAACATGACTATAACATGAAATCTGCTCATTCGTGGGCGTATATTTATGTACACTATTTTACTAATTGTAATGAATAGAATGAAGTCATGAATATAATTTATTTATTTATTTAATTATTTATTTGTATATTCTATTGAAAATATTTTTTTGCCAAAATTAGCAGAGTTGTTTGTTATGTGACAAGCTGCTATTATAATAAAATATTATTTTTTTTTTATGATATTGATGTGAGAAGGAGATACACCAAAAAGCTTCATCGCCTAAAGGCCTGGAATGGCCCTTCCATCGTGAAAAGAAGAAGAGGGGATTTTATGGGCTGGGTAGGAGTTGAAGGTATCTATGGATGCGGGTCTTAAACAGCTGAAGGTTATAAATTGAGGGGAAGACGATGGCTGGAAGTGAGTTCCAGTCTCTGGAGTCATAGGGATTAAAGAGTTGCCGAAAGCGTTGGTTCGGCTTTTATCCAATTTGACAGCGAAGGGGTGCTGAGCTTTCGAAAACCGCGTGTTTCTCGTAAAGAGAGATCTAGGGGGGGATAATTGATTTCAGCTCTACTGAACAGACACCATGATAGTATCTGTAGTACAGGAAAAGGGCAGAAACGGTTCTTCGGTGAGCCAGGGAGTAGAGTGGATTTGTTAGGAGAGGGTCTCCTATTAGTTTAATTGCTCGTTTCTGAATTGCATCCAGTGTGGTAAGAGAATGCTTGGAGGCCCCTCTCCACAGATGAAAGCCGTATTCGAGACACGGACGAATTTGAGCTTTATACAGTGTAAGAAGTTGACTGGGAGTATAATAGCGTCTAGACCTAAATAGGAGACCAAGCTTGCGCGCTGCGGCTTTAGCAGTGGTTGAGATATGGTTATTCCAAGAAAGTTCACACCCTAGAGTGACGCCTAGCATTGAAATTTTATCACTGAATTCCAATGAGTTAGAATCAAATAATATTTTGGGGGGACTTCTATCGACGCGCCTAGAAATAAGGCAACACTGAGTTTTCACTGAATTGAAGTTAGCTAAGTTTTGGGATCCCCAGTTTTTAAGTCTGCATAAGTCTAAGTTAATTGAGGAGGCAATGTCTGCACGAATCGGGTATTTGAACCTATGAGAAATAACAAATAAAATAATTATAATTAAAAATAATGACGATGAAAGTTAAACTTTCGAAACTATAGTCTCAAACAATTAAGTTATATATATATAAATGCACGTGTGTGTGTGTGTATGTGTGTGTGTGTGGTGTTTATTTGCATCAAGCAGAGGACATGCTCATCGATTTCTCTTTATGAATATTTTATTTTTCTTAATTTTCTATGTTTTCTATGAAGTACTTAGTAATCTACTTCCTACTTCAGCAGTCTTTTTCAGATAGTTTCGATTTTTACAACTAATCTATTTACGTTCAAATGTTACGTTTTCATATTATATTCAGTCACTTTTCGTTTAGTGGCATGTGTCTTAGAATAGAATTATTTAATTTAAAGTCACTTAATTCAGAAAATGTCTGAATCTGCAATTATTTGAATATTTAAATTCCAGCATCGATCAATGGGTTCGCTGCTGGTTAGCATATATAAGAACCAAATGAAAACCTTGAATCTAGCTGGTTACATCATCGGACCAGGTCTCTAGAGTATTGCATCTACTTAATTTAACCTGTATTATCCATTCATACATATAAAAGATATTAATTATTAAATAGACATAACGCGAAGAATTTCCCCCTTCGGAACAGAATCGTCCTTAGGGAAGAATAGAATGGCAAATATAAAATAAGAATCGTCGACAAAGGAAGTAGGAAGTGTCCCGAGGCGGTGACAATTCATGGACCAGTTTAAATATGTGGCTCTCTATCTATATTTAATATATGAAGTCTATTTTGGGGACCTCATATTTTTTAATATTCCACCAAGCCATGTAATAACTTTCTCTCTCTCTCCCTCTTCTCTTTGATAGCAATTTTTATGCAAAAATCTGGATTTATTTAAAGTGAAATTGACAGACAGAGAGGGAGAGGAAAAGAGAGGGTAAATATCATCAAACTAGTAATATATGCTTTCATTTTGTCTCGTTGCGTTAAAATATACCATTGAGAGTTTGGCGAAGAGGAGGAGTATCTACTAGAAGTAGTAGTGGTAGTATTAATAGTAATGAAGGAAAGCGAGACTAGCGGTGCAGGAAAGTGGAGTAGAGGGTATCAGAAACGCAACTTAATACGGACGAAACCTGAGCTTCAGATCACGATTACGCCTCTATAGTAAACAAGAAAACAATCAAAGCTGAATGGATTTAAATTCAACTTCTAAGGAAAACACATTGGGGACATTGATGTTTAGCATACTAGTTAGTATATTGTTTTAAGAAGTAGTCAATAGGGTGATGAAATGCACTCCCAAACGGAGTGGTCTAGACGTCTAGACCTCTAGACCAGTGTTTCTCAGCCTTTAATAGATCGAGGAACCCTAGACCTAGAGCACTTATATTTATTTCGAAGGAACCCTCTAGCACTAAAATATGAGATATTTCATTTTTCGTCAAAATATCAACATCAGGCTTCTTTTATAGCTTCCAAACAAGCACGGCGGAACGATCTTAGGCCAGGGTGTCAAAACTTGGATAGTGATGTAGACTTACCGGGGGGTCTGGGGGGGTATGGAATACCCAATGCAAAAAGATGGTCTGGGGGCCTAGGGGAAATTTACTATTTTTTTCTTTACATGACACATTTTTTGAAGGGTGATACTACTAACTACTGTTTTTCTATTTTTTCTTTTATTGACCTCTAGCCTCGGGGAACCCAAACCTCCCTTTGCGGAACCCAGGTTGAAAATCACTGCATTGACGAGTAAATGTATGCATATACGAAATTCAAAATTATAAATAGATTTTTACCAATCGGAATTAAAAAAAATTAAAAAAATAGAGG
Source organism: Forficula auricularia (assembly GCA_024734495.1). Lineage (NCBI taxonomy): Eukaryota > Metazoa > Arthropoda > Insecta > Dermaptera > Forficulidae > Forficula > Forficula auricularia. The sequence continues at coordinate 19,311,410 of JALMQS010000153.1, read as the reverse complement.
GGCCGTGAGATATTGTCTTGGGTTCCAAAGGGGCCGCGACTTCAAAAACTTTAAGAAGCACTGGTCTAGACCAGGGGTCTTCAAACTATGCACCGCGGTGCACAGGGGAGAACTTTCAGGTGCACCGCGAATATGTGGTCACTTTATTAAAAAAATGTGTAATATCTTCAAAATAAATAAATAAATAAGCTATGTAATGAATAATCATTAGAATTTAATCTAATGATTAGATAATTAAGTGGTATTACAGGTATTATGTAAATTGTAAATAATACTGAAGTTGTTATTTTCTACGTTTTGAGAGATGTGCACCGCGGAACTTTTCCTGATAATTTGGTCCACCAATCGTGAAAAAGTTTGAAGACCTCTGGTCTAGAAAATCTCTGTAAGACTATGTCCCAGGGAAAAGACTTCTATAAAAAAAGCCTAGTTCGAGTAATAAGGACTGTTTTCCTGAAAAAGTAAGAAAATCTAATGTGCTGCCAAGTTAAACATCACTAATTTTCTAAATTTAAAAATGAGTAGACAATAGAGTAACTTCAATTAAAATGAATGTTTTTCATTTTACACGTCAATAAATATTGATTGATTTCACATTTTTAGTTAAAATTATTTTCCTGAAACTTGGCTTTTACTCATTTTGTTGTTATTGCTGTATGTCAGGTGTGGGCACCACACGACTTTCACATTAGTTTCTCTTTTATTCGAAATTATCATACCAATTTTCATCATTCAAATTACAAGATGGAAGTATAGAAAATATTATTTGATCATGCAAAAATTTATTTATTTACATTTGTTTTTGTTTGTTTTTTGAGTATTTTAGGAGTTTAGTATTTGTTCATTTTAACTTTATTATATATTTTTTGTAAAAATATTTTTTCTAAAATCTAAATATTTTAAACTGGTATGTATGTTTTTGAGCTTGTAATAACAAAATAAATTTACGAAAATAGCATTTAATTTACATAACTCGCCAATGATTACCATATTTATAATATATACAAGATGGACAGGAATCACCCACTTTATAGCATTATTATCAAAATGGTATTAAAATTCTAATCGAATGATAATTTAGAGGATGGTCGAATTCTGTGTGATGTTAAAAATAACAAATATATTTTATCGTGTGAGGTATCTTTGTAACTTTATAAGTAGAAATAGCTTGATTTTTAAAATTTATTTTGATTTAAAATGACGGTTTGAACAAGATCCAAAGAGGCTGATTTTAAGTGATTTTTGTACCTGACAGTGCTTGAAACTGAAATAATTACACGATTTCACTAAATCCCTCATTATCAACAAAAAATATTAACTCATTTATATCTCAAAAATTTTGAGAGTAATACAGTACTGAACTATCGGTATGCGGCCCAACTCGTTCTTGTCTAGCTTATTTTCCAGTTTCAAACTAACATATAAAAATTGAACCAACAGAATACTAAGAACTTCATTATTTTTTTTCTTTAATTTTCTTTATCTATTACTAATTATATGCACTTAAATATATATTAAATATTTTCCGAATTTTGATAACCCATGATCATGATTTATTATATTTCCTGTAGGGTAGGCAACCAGCAGTGAATAATAATGTGCGTCCATCCATAGATATCTATATCTACTAAAAATAAAAAGTCTTTACTCTTAAGAACTTTATTAGTAGTATTTTAATGAGGGTAATTTGCTTAAGTCAATATAATGTAATAAACACAGGTATCAAGAGTGAGCCCATATTGTAAATGATATTAAAAGATGTTATATCAAATGAATAAGTATAGGTAATTTTTGTATTTATTAAAATAAAAATATTGAAATAATGTAAAGTTTCAAAATATGTATATTTTGAATTAGATTTAGATGTATAATTTCATGGAAAACAGACCTTGGTCTCCCTTCTGAGTACATTCCTGGTAAAAGATAAATCTGCCAAATGAAAATTATTAAAATACAAAAATGAAATTTGATCCGAATTTATGAGTCTAGGTCACTTCCTGCCAATTTGAACACTTGGAACATTTTTCCCGTTCAATTTTAGGTCCCTTTATAAGTCAATAGGAACAAATTATTCCCAATGAGTCCAATGCTCTTACCCAGTTCAGAAAATTATTCTCCTTGTTCAAGTGATAACTTCTTTTGGCGAGCCATGCACACTTTTGATTTTACTTGGCAGTAAATGGGATTGAGCCGTCACGCGTCACACATGACGTGTCACGGTTGGGGTCTGTGTCTAGCCACCGATGGCGCTGCAGCATTAACTCTAAGCTCAAATTAATATCTTATATTTTAGTTTTGGTTGCTCATGTACATTTTTATTTTACTGGGTAGTAAATGAGATTGAGGCGTCACGCGTCACGGTTGGGCTGTGGTTTAGTAACAGTTCAATCATTCTCGGAAAATATATTAATTAAATTATAAAATTTATATTTTTTTAAAAAATTAATTTTTTAAGTAAACTTTTAATTATTTTTTTGGAATATTTAGTCCAAAATCATGAATAAAAAAAACTAAACATTAAATATAATAATATAATATTTAAAAATAACATAATATAACATAAATATATATTTAATAATCCCAAAAAAATAATTAAAAGTTTACTTAAAAAATTTATTTTTTATAAAAATATAAATTTTAATAATTTTAGAATATTAGAATTATAAATGTCATATAAGTTATCACTTCTGTCGTGCGGTCTTAAGCACAAACCCAAATTTTTTGGTTTTTTCTTATATATTTTGAAGGAGACAATAAAAGAGTGTTTATTCTGCTGGAATTATAAATTTTATTTATAACGAAACTATAGTTTCGAGGGCTTTGCCCTTTTCATCATACATTAATTCCTGTGAATCAATTGTAATAGACTGATGAAGAGGGCAAAGCCCTCGAAACTATAGTCTCATTGTAAATAAAATTTATAATTCCAGCAGAAGACACACTCTTATTGTCTGCTTCAATATATAAAAATTCTGCTACTCGCGGCACAAAAACTTTCAACTTATATATTTTATTTTTGGGATCTGCATACCAGTTTATTAGTCATTTTTTTATATATATTTGATTGGCAATGGGAAAATACCCTTTTTACCAGCCTCCGCATATTAGTTAGTTAATATATTTTGTAAAATACTATATTTGTGAAAATAATGGTTCTCTATGTTTGAGCTAGAAATCCAATAATATCCCTCGACTTTGTGCAAATGGAGTTTATTCATGATTATGATCTATAAAAAAGTACAGCTCTCTCTTTTCCTCTCTCTGTGTCTGGCTGTCGGTCTATCTGTCTCTGTCTTTGTATATAATGTGACAGTTGATGAAAGTTTTAATAACTATCATTTTGCTGCAGGTATGCTTATTAATGGAGATAGAAATCTAGATCAAACAGAGACAAGCGATGGAATGAGGGAAATGGGATGTTTATGAAATTCACAATTCCAAATGGTAAAAGTTGATAAATTGAAAAGATATTCTAAGGCATTAAGAAGAAATTCAGATAAAGGCGATTAAACGAGCGATATGTTAGATAGATCTATTTAGCTGTTTACAATAAATAAATAAATAAAAATTTAAGTGAAGAAAACATTAAAGGGTAAAGTTTTGCTGGCAAAGGGATTTATATTGAATCCTCTAGAACAAACTTTTATCATTAGGAGATTTGAATGATTGGTTGAGAATCTAAATCCAATGAATTTTTTAATGTTCTATTGAATTTTTACTTTTTTTTTATTATAACTATAGAAAATAATATACTAAAAAAAAGTAGTCTAAATACGAATATTAAAAAAATAGTGAAATAAATAAAATGAAGGTAACTAAATATGAATATAATTGAAAAGTTTTTGTTTTGCCGAGAGTAGCAGAGTTGTTGATTGACAAAGAGAAACAAAGAGGTTGTCCTCTGCTTGATGCAAATAAACATACACACATATATATCGAGATGATATATCTGTATATATATGTAAATTTGAAACCAGCGCAAAGGCCATCAGCGCTAGCAGCGACCTCAACGGGCAGAGGAGAACAGAAGACACAAGATCCCTCATTCAATATATAGAGTTTATTAAATAAACATTAGAATAATATTTCTAAGTAAAATATATAATTATATAATTCATTTACTCAAAGAATAACTAAGGACTTTAAATTTTGATTCTCCTTTTTAGGTGAATATGCTTGTCACTTTAACCATGTATTATATTTGTAAATAAGCTTATTTTAA
>JALMQS010000153.1:19256410-19307088 GCA_024734495.1 Forficula auricularia | reverse complement strand
AGATAAACGCCTTAAAACAAAGGCCATGAAGTTTGAATGGAGAGAAGAATCACCACCGTTTATTAGAGGGGTCAGTTATTAGAGGGTGGACTTCGTAAAATCATTTGAACATTTGGGGGTCCACTTAAATTGGATCCTTAGGTCCCATTTGAACAAAGCAAGGAAGCAATAACTTCTATAAAAAAACCCACAATCATCTTTGATTAATCCATTTAATATCAAAATCATGCATTATGCAATAAAAGGACTACAAGATTTGAACCCATTGTCCAGAAAGACATATACAAACAATATTTCGAATCTTATTAAAAAAAAAAAACATTTATAAATGGCTATTTCTTTTAATGTGATATTTGCGTTACTTTTCGATTATTTAATTTTTCTAAATTTATTTCACTTATTGAAAGTCTATTATTATTAAATAATGTTATTTTCGAGTAATTATAGGGAACGCTATTTCTTTTGATTCGATTTCAAATACATTCCGAAATATCCGGTATTTACAAAAAAACAATTCGTCATATATGATCGCGGGCCGTACATAAGGACTGCTAGGGCCGCGGGTTGGCCACCCCTGTCCTAATTGAACTAGGGTAGAGATCAAATCTAAACGGGATTTTATAAAAAATTATTGGATCTATGAAACTATAAAATAAATATATAGTTATTCTTTCTCCTATTTTAAGCCAATTGCACAGATATCAGGTTTAGCACTTGGGCAAAACATGATGAGGAGCTCTTCTATCTAAATCAGAGGTCGGGGAACTTTATTAGCCATTACCCCAAAATATATTTATTTTATTCGCTGTTACCCCTACATTCTGAAAAGCAAAAAACTAAATTCCTCGCCCCCTTCTTAACTTTATATTCTTCCCTCATCATTTTCGTATGTGTACAAATACTACAAATAATAAATAAAACCATTAACAAACACGCTTTATATTACCCCCTAAACCTAACCCATCCTTTCAGCCTTGTTCCTTCCCACGGAACAGCAATTAAGCATTTCTTCGTGGGAAGAGGGCCCTTCAGCTTATAGCTCTTCTTCATTGGTACGCTGCAGTTGAGTGATAATGTTGACCGCAGCTTCACACATGGCGGTCCAGGCCTGCTCCTCCGTGAGCATGAGGTTAATAATGGACTCCGGAGTCGCGCGCCCGCCGAATACCTCCCACAGCGCTCCTTGATCCTCCCGGAAACGCGGACACAATTTATATTAGGCTTTATATTAGCTTCACCTGTATGTATGTATGTATCTATCTATGTATTTATCTATGAATGTATCAATGTGACTTTTGTTCTTGTTAAATTCCGCAAACTTTTCTCTATAAAAATAATTAAGACTAAAAAGTAAAAAAATAAATTATATTTAAAAAAAAAACTAAAAAACATGCTTCTAAAAACTACAAAATAATGTAATACTTAATCAAAAAGCGTGGGGCACTTTGTGGAAATTAATTAAAAGTACAGGTTTCTGCGCCCCACGCTTTTTGATTAAGTATTACAAAAGTTGTACTTTTTAGAAGCGTGTTTTTTAGTTTTTTTTTTAATTATAATTTAAACATTCAGATTTAGTTATAAATATTTATTTAAAGCTTTAATAAAATAAATAAAATATTGTATAAAGCTTAAATGAAAAGAAAGCTAGCGCTATCTGGCGGGGCCGAAAACTTTGGGCAAAATAGCAATAGTGAATTTGGCTTGAAATTGAAAAATTGAAAAAGCGCCGTTGCTGGGTTTAAAAAAAGACTTTATTAAAAGAAAAAAATATACGAACACTCATCATGACAAAAAACGCATAACTTTTATTAATGTTTTTATATTTTTTTTAACTTTTATATTTTCCTGGATAAGCTATCAAAGTAAAAATACTATAATAGTTTATAGTCCTAAGACTGGTTTGATGCAACAATCCGTCTCCACTCGACTCTGTCCTCCGCCAGCTGTTTAACCTCTCTAAATGTCTGGCATCCCATATCCCCAATTATTTGGTTGAAATATTCTAATCTGGGTCTTCCCCTTCCCCTTTTCTTTCCCACCTCCCCCTCCAAGATATCCCTAAGCAGTCCCCCATGTCTCAGTGTGTGCCCCATCATCTGACCTCTTCTCTTCTTCAGACTCTTCCACAAGGTTCTTCTTTCTCCGATTTTTCCAAGAACTTCTTCATTTGTGATTTTATCCATCCATTTGATATTCATCATTCTTCTGTAGCACCACATTTCGAAAGCCTCCAATCTCTTTCTCTCCGCTTTTCCAATTGTCCAGGTTTCACACCCGTACATGGCTATGCTCCATACATATGTCTTCAATAGCAACTTCCTGTTTGCTAAGCTGATTGAGGAGGAGCATAGTAGTTTTTGTTTTGAATTAAACCCCATTTTTGCTTGGGCAATTCTTGATTTAATTTCGTTTTTGCTCCTCCCATCCCATGTTATTTTACTTCCTAGGTAGCGGAATTCCTTAACTCCTTCTAGGTTTTCTTGGTTAATTTTGATGCATTCCTGTCTCGTTTGTTCTTTTTTTGTACATACTAGGACCTTGGTTTTATTCTTGTTTATTTTCATTTTGATTTCTTCTATTAGGATTTGGTTAATTCCATTCAAGGCGTCCTCTAATTCTTTTTTATTGCTTCCTAGAAGGGCAATGTCATCGGCAAATCTTAACATAGCGATCTTTTGACCTTGGATTTCTATACCTGTATCAATTTTGTCTTTGAATTCTTTAATCGCTTCTTCTATGTATAAGTTGAAAATCATGGGTGACAGCACACATCCTTGTCTTACACCTTTTTTATTTTGGCTTCTCTTGTTCATCACCAATATTTATAATTGCCGTCTGGTTTTGATATAGATTGTAGATTAGTCTCTCTCTCTGAATTTTATTCCCGCCTGTTTTAATATTTTAAACATAATTTCCCAATTGACGTTATCGAATGCTTTTTCTAGGTCTATGAATCCGATGTAGACAGATTCTTCCCTGATAAAAGCCTCTTCTATTATTAGTCTAAGAGAGAGAATTGCTTCTCGGGTGCCTCTGTTTCTTCTAAAGCCGAACTGGTCTTCCCCCAGATTTTCTTCAACTCTTTGTTCTATTCTTCTTGGATTATTTTGGTTAGGATTTTGGAGGCATGTGAGGTTAGGCTAATGGTCCTGAAATTTTCACATTTATCCGCGCCTGTCTTTTGGGAAGTGTGACTATTTTGTTTTTTTCGAAATCTTTTGGGATGATTCCCAATTTATAGATTTTGCTAATTAGTTCAAAAAGTTTGTCACGTGCCTTTTCTCCAGAGTTCTTTAGGATTTCAGAAATAGAAAATTTTAAAAATGTCTTTATTACCCCCCGATAGTTTCATTGTTACCCCATTTGGGGTAAATTACCCCGGTTCCCCGACCGCTGATCTAAATCAACATATCGTCGGCTTATAGTGTAAACCTGCTAAATCCATTTTTTATCATATGACATATTAAAACCGTTGGAAAGAAAAAGAGATGCAGCATCGTCCAAGTAAAACTGCTACTTAAAATTACGATCGTAAGTTGTAGAAAAAAATGTGAAAAATAGTTTCTTTCCATAACAACAATATTTAATTTTTTTTTCTGCCCTGTAAAATTTCCTTGTTGTGAGTTAGCAGGTTTACAATCTAAGGCGACGATATCTGGTAAGATATTTGAGATTGAATTTTAATAATATTTTTCTAAAGTAAATTTAATATTGAGTCATTTACCTCCAGTGATGCTGGAATTTTGGAAAATATAATTTTTAACATAAAGAAATATATATTTTATCTTACCCATGTCGACGATGTGCCAGAATAAATAAACTTATATTTGTAAGCGAGCAAAGATCGACTAATTCTGTCATAGGATGTTTAATAAACCGTTCTTGAATTAAGATTACCCAAAGCCACTAAAATAGTATTAATATATTATAGATTGTGTAATAAATGATAAAGACGCATTTAATTACTAACTTGTAGAAGGTAACAAAAACACACAACGATGATCCCTAACGTTAATCGACATACAGAACTTGGTGGAATGTCAGACGGAGAGTTTAATTCTGGCCAGGCTGCTGCCCAACTTTTTAAACCAATTAATTCCAATATCATTAAAGATGCAATTAAGTGCACAACTGGTGGTACTCGACGCATTGACTGTGAATTAAGAAAAAAAAATTAGAAAATTGTAAATATATATTAATTCAATTTTACTTTTAATTTTCTACTTAGGAAGGGTGGAAAATTGAGTGAGTGTTCTATTAGAAAAACCTTGAATTATATACGCTGCGTCTGGGTAACTGGAGTGATTTTAAATTTTATTTTTATGATTACGACTTCTAACACTTTGAAACTCTGACTAGTCTTTCATGTCTTTCAAAAGCCGACGTTTCGGAGGCTTTCTCTTCTTCGGGGATTTGAAAGGTCGTCAAGGAAATACAACGTGACAGTCCCCTCTGTCTCCTCTCTCTCGATGGCAGTAACAATATTCTACAATTTTTCATTCTCAGCAGACTATGCTAAATTCTGCTGAGAATGAAAAATTGTAGAATATTGTTACTGCCACTGAGAGAGAGAGACAGAGGGGACTGTCACGTTGTCATGTCCTTGACGACCTTTCAAATCCCCGAAGAAGGAGAGAAACCTCCGAAACGTCGGCTTTGAATAAAAAGATAGATATAATTTTCTCTCTTCTTTTAAACCTTGTGGTTAAATTCAAATTTGACCCTTGGCGGTTTGCGAGGCTTCTTCTATACCTATTTTCTTTCCCCCACCCCTCTGGAGGTGAGAGGTCGTCCTTGCCTGTCTACCAAGTTCAGTTTACTCTGATTCGTCATTGAACGTACTCATTTTCTTAATTTCTTGCTTGCTTACTCTTACCCTTATCTGACCTACCTGCTACAACCTTGCTATTCTTAATGCCCTTCTCTCTCTGATCTGATCCCTGCTACTCCTGGACAATCTTCTCCCGTCACCCGATCCTGCTTCTTATCTGTTTCTTTCTCTCCTTACAAAAACCTTGCCACGTACCACCTGCCTTTCTCCCGAAATTGACCCTGTGCGACACCACAAGCCTTCTCGATACCATTGGCTTGAATAGAATCATTCATTGTATTTATTTATCCCTTTATAATAAAGCCGAAGTGATTTTATACATGAAATGTATTTATTTGAGTGTTTTCACATACGCCCGGTTTAACTACAATTCTACCAATTCTATCCGGCACAGCCCCTATTACCTACAGTCCACTAACATCAAACCTTATAAATCCCCTTGGACTGCCTCATCAAAATCCATTCAATTCACTTACCAGTCCGTCTCCAAAAACTACTTCAATCATATCAATTGATTATTAAAATGAAAATGAAGTCATTTCTTCTTAAAAGTTTATATGAATTCCCCTTAAACTTCTCACCGAACAATATACTCGCTTTAAGTGTATACCCCTTGTATAAGCTTTTTAGAGCATAATAAAATTTTACCTGACGTTCCGTCCATTCGTTTCCAACAAGGTAAGTTCTCCATACACTAATGGAAATTGAACGATCGCCAGAATTATCTCTAGGACTTCTTGAAGGTCTTTCCCAATCCAATAAAAACATATCGACAGTACATTGATGAAAAATAAGATAGGAGATCTGTAAAAGCTGAAAATTTAAATGTAAATAATAAATTAATTTTTTTTAAATAGTTATATTATATTGATAATTAAACTATGATGATCAACTCTACTCTTTTAAAGTTACTGTACTTCTTTTAAAGCCATATACCTCAAATGTACTCCTTTAAGTGAATATGCAATTTCGAAAAGGGCACATGTCTGAAAATTGAAAATGTTCAGTAATAAAAAAAAAACTAATTATTTTCTAAAGTAGTGTAAAATTTATAAAAAATTATTTTTGAGTTACATTTTGGGGGAAGTAAAATTAATACCAGAGTTGTGCCTTTTTCGAGCATAGTAGGTGCAGAGAAGGTTTTAGATTACATTTATATGAAAAAGTGTATTTGTCAAAATATGCGAGATGTGCCCTTTTCGAAATTGCATATTCAAGTATATGGTACTTCGGATTTTTTTACCTCTATATGCTTCTTGTGAATTTCATTCAGATCTTAGAACATATTATTATATTATTTTTAGTTTTAATATATAGGTATACCTATAGATGGAATTCTGACAAATGAGGAGGAGACTCTGAAGTTCTCAACCCATTTCCTTTTTCCAAAAATATTTGATATATTTTTCTTCAAATTTTCTATTATTTATAATAACTTATAACTTACTTTAAGAGAAAATGCTACACAAAGATAGTCGCGCAATATTTTTTCAATATTTTCCTTTGGAAGTAGACATTTGGGAACCGCTTGTCCTTTAAAAAAAAGACAAGAATGCATACAAGTAGCAGCTGCTACGATGAAAAAACTGTTGGCAAGGTGACCACTGGCATGAATAGCAACGTGCACTAATGTAATTAGATCGATTCCTGCAGAAGTACGTCCATCCCTTCTTGCTTGACTCCAGGCTTGTAAGCAGCCTGCAAGCGAGGATAGAGCACTTAAAACACCTATTGAAACCTGAAAAAATAAATCTCTGTTCTATTCATTATCCTGTATAAAAATAAAATGATCCTGTTTAAAAATAAAATTAAAGACCTCAATAGCATATGCTGTGTTATCGCCAGGTATTGAATATTCCACTTTCACTTCGGTATTGAGATATGTTTCCTCAATATTGCCCGTCAGAGCAATAGTGGCATATCGAGCAATCAAAAGAGGAGGAAAAATAAATCCTTTACTATCTCTTAATTTCACCCTAAAATATTTTAAATTTAAATGAAAAAGATTAATAAAAAGTACGGATAATTATCAAATTTCTGACCTGATTGTAAGGGATTGAAGGTAACGAATAGCCTGAGGTGTCGACACTAAGGAAGTCGAGGATACCCCTGAGCTAATATCTATAAGCATAAGCCGTCTCGTAAGCTGCCATTGCCACATATCCCCACCCTAAAAACATAATTTATTCTTTCTTGGAATTATATTAATATTAAATCAATCCTTGATGTTCATTTAATATTTATAATTTATGCGGATCAATTAAAATAACGATTTTCAAGGAGTATTTTGTTGTTTCTAAGTTCTAGAAGAATCCTAATAAATATTTATTTATTTTTTTATTCTTGTAATATACCATATCATCACAGGCTGGGCCTACTTGAACTTTGTTTTGTGTTGACTGTTTATATTAGATTATTATTATTCAATATCAGTGTGTTTTTAATGCTCTATTCGATTTTTTTTAATGGGATCGAATGCAAGAAGGAGCGCCCCGCGCCAAGAAGATACAGCCCCTATGAATCTCGAAAGACCCTTGGATTACCCAAGAGAAGGAGAAAGTGATCAAGTGAAAGGGAGGATGGAAGTGTAGGTGTCTATGCACCCGGGTCTTTAAGATTTGAAGGTTATAAATGTCAGGAAAGACGGAGGCTGGGAGACTTGCAAGTGCTTGAAATCATGGAGATAAACACATTGGTCTATGAAGTGTTTGGATACTTTTCCAGTTTAATCGCGAGGGAGTCGGTGAAAAGATAAGCGAAAAGCAGGCCTTGGAGGGAATTAATGATAAAATCATCAGAGCAACATCACTCAACATGCAGTAATAGGCAATTCTACGGTAACTGTGGCGCCGCGATCTGGCGATGGATTCTTATAGTACTCACCAAAATAAGACGAAAATGAAGAATATCATTTTTCGAGATTTTGCTTAGTTTTCGAGATATCCAGTTTAAAAAATACTGTTTTTTTTTATTTATTTTATTTTTCACTTGTTTTTTTAGAGAAACCACGGAAACCGTAGTATCATGTGGCGCCGCTAGTAACGACGGATTCTTTTAGAAAATGAATATTAATTAAAAAAATAATTAGTAAATGCCCCAAAAAATTCGAATATGTAAAAGTCGTTGCCGGTTCGGTTAAGATATATTCAGTTCGATTCGGTTCGGCTCGTATATCTTCATTTCGGGCTGGTTTGTAGGCGATTAGGTTGGCGTTAGCCGAACCGAGCCGAACTGAATATATCTTAACCGAACCTTTCAAAGTTTGTTCCGGAACTCATTTTTTTATCTAAATCAACCGAGATGATGAATAGAACCGAACCTATGAAAAGTTCTAAAAGTGAAAATTGGCAACGCCCACTGGCGCTCACTTGAGACAATTTGAGACATCACAGTCCATAAACTCAATTTCAGTTCAAATTTGTAGTTTAAAATTTTATTTTTACTTTCCTACTTATTTTATCTTGCTCTAAAAGAATCCGTCATCGGATAGCGGCGCCACACGGATACTACGATTTCTGTGGTTTCTATAAAAAACAATTGAAAAAAAAAGAAAATAAATTCAAAAATCAGTATTTTTAAAACTATATATCTCGAAAACTAAGCGAAATCTCGAAAAATGGTATTCTTCATTTTCGTCTTATTTTGGTGAGTACTATAAGAATTCATTGCCAGATCTTTGCGCCACAGTTACCGTAGAATCCCCCCGGTAATAGTATCTATAATATAAAATAGAGAAAGCGCGGAAATACTTCTACGAAGTGCCAGCTAATCAAGGGAGGCTGTAAGTCCTGCCGCAAATTGAACCCAATCCACGCACAGCCGACGAGCGGGTTGTTTTGTAAAACAAGGTTTGAGACGGAGTGGCGCATATTGAAACTAATCCACGGCCAGCCCACGTTCAATCTGTCTCTGTACTTAACCACGCGTGGGCTGTGCGTGGATTGAGTTCAATTTGCGGCGGGCCTTATTGTCGGATAGCTCGTTTCTGAATTGCATTCAGGGAGACAAAAGAATGCTTGGAATCTCCTCTTCACAGATTCGAAACAGGGGCAGATTTGGGCCTTGTAGAGGGTGAGAAGCTGCAGGGGCATAAATAATCGCCTGGACCTGAATAGGAAAGCTAACTTCCTTGCTGCTGATTGAAACGATACGACACTCCTACTGCCGTACTGGTATGATTCAATGAATGTTTCACTCTTTTCATGTTAATTTTGCTAATTTAAAAAATTGGTAAAGAAAGTACAAGCAAAAAGGATTTGAAGGGGTTCACCCTTGAGTTGCGGGGACTGGTGCACTGTAGTTTCGCCACTGAGGTAGACATATCTTGTTATATAATTTTTTCTTTTAATGAAGACATAGTTTGAGAGAAAATTTTTTTAAAAGTATTTAAAAAACTTACATTGACTTTTAAGTTGCTAATTAAAATTGGTAATGCATAGAGATGAATATCACCCCCTTGTTCATATGCGAGAAATGGATCAAACATAAGTGTAGTTTTCTGTTGCTGAAGAACCTGATTAAGAGCTATATGACATTTCCGATGATATGGGGTTCCAAAACGGAATCCATCGTGTTTCGTATGCGAAGGAGAAATTGGACATAGACTAAATAAATCTTCACCACTTCTTATTCCTAAATAATCTCCGGTAACTGAGTACACAGTAGCTGTGATATTTAGACGACTTTTCTAAAATAAAAAAGAAATTAGAATATTAGTTCAACTCAGCATTCTTCGATTCTTCAGTAAAACCTTAAAATATTAATTTTAGTAGATTTTTTACTTCAAATTACAAATTCAGATTCAACTCTAGATTATAATATATACACTCATCACACTCGATGTGCAGTGTGCACTGTGCCCGGTTTTAAAATTAAAAAAAAATTATGTTTTATTTTGATAGATTTACGTAAATTCTTTTAATTAAAGTAAAAATTCTTTCTCTTAAATTTAAAAAGTATATTATCGTCGAAATAAAAAAGTCAAGTCTTGCTAGAAAATCATATGGCCTCTGAAGTACAATAGTGGATCGGGTAAGGAACTCCAAATGTATTTTTTGAACTGATATCCTGATACTGAGAGAGCCTTGAAATTTTAAATAAAAATAATAAAATGAGCTATTATGAAAAAATTTACAAAGACCCGCTAAAATAATTAAATGTTGATCAGTGATTCTTTACTATCAACCAAAAGTATTATGATTAACTAAGCTGAAAATAGAGCCAGCACTTCAACTAGTGAAGTACCTAGACTTGAAGACTAAATATTATTATGAATATTCTATTATTCAAAGAGAATTTTTATTACTTACTGTTGATTTAGAATCCATACTATATTTTGTAGGTATTTTATTTCGATTAAGAACACTTGGAGCATCTTCTTCCCCATAAAAAATCCAGGGTAAAGGAGGTACAGCGTTTGCAGATGGTTTATTTCGAAAAATCAGACACGGGCTACCTTTGCGTGATTCTTCGCCATTTCTTCTGCGGGAAATGCTTGAAGGATCACTATTTTCATTTCTATCAATATGATACATACTAAGTACACATAGATTTGCGGCCCGTTGGCATGCTTTTTGATTTCCTTTCTAAATTGACAAAACAATGAAAATTTAATAAAAATTAACATTAATTAATCGTTGATTTTTTTTTTACTTTTTATACACATTTAATTATTTTAATAATTTTTTGCGGGTAAGTATACTTTGAACACATAAACTATGTACTTGAGCGTGGACCTATGTTTAGAACCACTGGTGTAAAACCTATCTATAAAAGTGAATGAACAATATGAGATGTATGTTGACAATTTCCAAAAACTAAAGAAGAATATGGTCAACCATAGTTGATCGAAACAGTATACTGATTTAATAAATAAAAATTATTCATTTAAATTATTAAATAAAAAGATCTTTAATGACATAGTCGTTATAAAATTATAATTTTTTTATTGATGCTCAAAGAATGGAGATTCTCAAAGCATAAGGTCATGGCCCCCACATGAAATGTTGGGCTCGGGACCCAAAATCTGAAGCGGGCCCTTTATGGAATAAGTATGTGTTTCATTCCGGGCCCCGGGCCCCTCGGTGCTCTTTGACCCCTCTTATGGGGGCCATGGATAAAAGGTATAGAATTTCGGAAGAATAATCTGGAAATAAACTTTTAAAACTTTTTATATAAGTAGGTACTGATTTACTTAATATACTAGATATAATTATTAGTCCAATGTTTTAACTTACTTGACAAAAATAAATAGATGAATGTAAATAATCTCGGTAAAGTTTTGAATCTACTTTAATATTATCAAAATTTGCCTAAAAATATTAATTTAAAATTAAAAAAATTAAGATATATATATATATGTAATTTAGAGAGAGAAAAAATATACCTGATAAACAATAGATTCATCTGGCCATGATGTCAAAATTTCATTTGGAACGCATATACCCCCCAACCACTTTGATTTTAAGGGACATGGACAAGGTGGATCTGTTTCAAAAGGAGGTCCTTCTGGAATCATGTCATCTGAAGGGCAAGATATACATTTTCCACCTGAAGGTCTTGTTCCATTAATGCACTGTATACATTGTTGTTGAGGAAATAACGTTCCATTTTTATCTCGGTCTACTAAAAAAAAATAAAAAAAATACCTCAGTATTGGATGAAGGCAGTCCAGAAATAACCCAGACAGATTGGAATATTGCAGCAATATTGCGAACCTTGCACAATTATGGCAATATTGCATGCAACATTGGGCAATATTGCGCAATGTTCCTGCAAGGTTTAATATTGCAATGTAATATTGCTGCAATATTCCCTTCTGTCTGGGAAATAAGAGAGTACTTCCAATAAACTAGTATTTAAAATAAAATAATAATTTGCCAAACATTGCAGAGTATTGAGGTGGGGAAAAAAGGAAAAGGAATATTTTCCCCCAGATAATAAAGGATAGGATATAGGATGCGGAAGATTATTAAAGAGGGATAAGTCATATATAGAGACGAGTAGTTGAGTTAAGCCATTCTTAGGACGGAACACTGTATGACGGTATTTCTCAAACTGAGAGTCGCGAAATAATATAGGAAAGATTTTCTGGGGAAAAAACGAATACATTACAAAAGCACTTATTAGGCATAATTGTTAAAACACATTTCTAATAACACAGAATGAAATATAGTGCTAAAAATACTGCTGAATTAATGATGATGATATCTTCACTAATAAATAATCATATACAACCAGACATTAAGATGTTGGAAGATTATATAAAATGAAATACTAATCTCACCTGTATTCAAAAAAAAAATTATGGGGCGAGAAGTATTAAGTTCTCCGTATTGGAAATATGTACAAACTTTCTACGATTTTTCGTTCTCAAATTATTGTAAAAAATAATGGTTATAAATGATTTTTCTCCAAGTTCCAGACATTTTTTCTTCACAATAGCAAAAAATGAAAATTGAATGAAAGAATCACCCGTACATGATATTGTGAATTCAATACTAAGCTTACCCAGCAGACAGGCTTTTCCTGCCTTCTGAATGTACCGAGTAATATATAAAATTGTTTAATATAGCAAATTCTAAGCTAATGCTTGCTAAATATGATTCAATGATATTATATCACCGATGCTCATTAAAGATTACTGTGCCTCGTGAATTAATTAGAAATCATTTAAAAGTTGTATTTAATTTAGGATTTGAAGGTCCTGGTGGCTGTTTCGACCCAACCATACGGTTTGTGCCTGAGCCTACAACAATATCATGTATAGAAAACTGCGCTGGCCTGTTTTATAATAAATACCTTATTCAAAGTCTTATCTTTAATTAAACTTTTGTTCATCTTCCTATAATAATTCAACTCTTATTTTAATTTGGAAAACCTCAAAAATGATCACTGAACCATCGAAGAGCATTAAGAAAACCAATTTTATTTAATAGAATAAAAAGCTATTTACTTAAGATTCCATTGCTGACACAGGAGATGCAAGTACTATTATCTCTTGGGCATGGTATACATTCTTTTTGATCTTGAGTAGGAATTTGTCCTATTTGACATGGAATACATTGAGGCATTCCATCGAGCCCAAAATAGGTCTTTATTTTGCTTTTCTTATCACAAATACAATTTAATTCTAAAAACAAGTTATCTTATTAATTATTTTGTAATTTCTACTAGTGTATAATAGAAATAAAACCCACTTTCAGAAGATGGTATCAAATGTTTTGTACTATTGCAAGGGCTACATTTAAATTTTGCTAAATTAAAATATTCACTTTGATTACATTGATTAGGATCTATATATATAAACTCCTCTGATTTACATATAATAATTAGATGAAATAATAAATAAATATTGAAGAAAAACATTTGGAAATTAGGTTTTGGGTTAGCTGATTGGACAGGTTGTAGGCTTATCTCCATAGCAACCTAATTCATCAACAAAATACAGGATGTTGGGTTTATTTGAAAAAATACATATTAATGATTTGATTTAGAACATTTTATTTCTAATAATTAAATAAATTTATAAATTAGTATCTACACATACATATTAATAATAAGTTTTTATTTAAATTAGTTTAAAGTGGGCCAAGTTTATCTTTCAAGTCCTTATATAATTTCTGAAACAAAAATCAATAAAAATTAATATAATTTCATAAAATGAAATATTAAATATAAATTTAGAAGGTTATGTAATTCTTACTCCTTTATTAATTGTATCAAAAATAGTATCGGCAAGAACGTCGATAGTTCTTTCAAAGAAAAAAGCTCCAGTAATCACTGCTAAGGTCATTGTGGAAGTTCTTCGAAATACTAGATCATATAATTTACTCATTTTAAGTTTTTTAAAATGGTTATTGATAATATATCAATTCAATATACAACAATATAGGTGTGGAGAAATAGAGATTGAAAAAAGATGAGCAATGAAATTCGCTGACAAATGTAGCCAAAAACAAAAAGTCCCTATAGATTTACGTAATTTAAATGATTTTATGATTTTACCAAATTTAATATTTTAGATATATTACTTCTAATAAGAACTAATCAAAATATAAGTGATTAAAGCAATATAACAGTTTTTATAAAAGTATTGAAGAATACGTTTAAAAGTTTATGGAAACTACTTATGTCACTGAAACGTATTATGATGTATTTTCTTTAAGTATAGACACAGTACAACTTCTAACTTACTTTTGGTATAGATGGAAATAAAATTCTGCCCAAAATCTCAATGTAATATATTCATTTAGGCTTCCGTCGACTTTTCGAACCCTCAATGGTATACCTACTTCTTCATGGCAGAGGCTGTATATCTATATAGGTATATAAAATTAAGGTTTTGTCTGTACATTGCTCCAAATCACGCCAAATTTTGGTTGCGCACGTTTCAAGCAAAGTTATGAACGAAAACACCCTCAACAAAATTCCGGTCTGTATGTCTGTTTCCGTGGTTTCCGCGAAAAGTTTTGCTCACGATTCACGTAAAAACGGCTGAAGGGATTATTATGAAATTTCATATTTGCATCAGATGTCTTCTAACTTACGTTTTTAGCTATATAACGTTTTGATATTTTGACCCCAAAAGGGGGTTTAGGCGCGCGCACCAATGAAAATTATCAAATAACTCCTAAACTATTAACTCTAGGGCAAATTTTAAAATGAGCAAAGTTGTAGGGGATGTGATTTCTGACAACTTTTGTTTAAAAAAATTCCCTCCAAAAAGGGGAGAGGGTCAAAATATGAAAATTCTTGCTCTTTGACCAAACTCAACCAAATTTTGTATACATAATATGTGGGTCTCTAGAGAGATATAGAAATGCAAAAACTAACCACCCAAAATGGGGGGGGGGGGAGAA
This sequence comes from Forficula auricularia, assembly GCA_024734495.1. Taxonomy (NCBI): domain Eukaryota; kingdom Metazoa; phylum Arthropoda; class Insecta; order Dermaptera; family Forficulidae; genus Forficula; species Forficula auricularia. Next base: position 19,292,397 of record JALMQS010000153.1, on the reverse strand, counting down.
AAAATGAAAATTCTTGCTCTTGGACCAAACTCAACCAAATTTTGTATACATAATCTGTGGGTCACTAGAAGGCTAAAAATGCAAAAACTGCGTGCGGAGGGTGGGTTTGGGGGTGGAGTGATGGTGCAAGGGTGGGGGTGGGGGGTGGAGTGAGGGAGTAAGGCGGAGTAGGGGGTGATTTGGACCAATGTACAGACAAAACCTTAATTTTATATAAATAGATACTGCTTTTAGCTAACAATAAAAAATACCTAGCAAATAAGCTCGCTCTACCATCAGGCTCTTTCATATATAAATTAAACAAACCTGCTAGTCTTGGTTAAAAATCCTTTTAATTAATAATATTATCTGATTTCATTAATTTCAATAAAAAATTTATTATTTTTTAAAATTTCCCTCTCTGCTTTTCATTCGCTTTAACTCTAGTTTCCTCTCTTCATTTTAATTGGTCAGATGGTCAGCTGATAGTATTTTCTTGTAATCTACTTTAAGTCAATTCATCTACTTTTCCTTGTATTTGTATATTGTTATGATTACTTTGATTTCTCTTGACATTCAAAATGGTTGAACCTATATTTGATTACCAATTTCGATTGATCTTAATTGGTGATAGCACCGTCGGAAAAAGTTCTCTATTAAAATATTTCACTGATGGCAAATTTGCAGAGCTATTTTATTGCGTATTGACAAAAATTTCAACGAAGGTCATCCATAATTACATAAATTATTCTTTATTTTTCCCAAGCTATCAGATCCTACAGTAGGAGTGGATTTTTTTGCAAGATTAATAGAAGTAAAAGATGGTACCCGAATCAAATTACAATTGTGGGACACTGCAGGACAAGAGAGATTTAGGTAATATTCCTTGTGATTTGAGCATTTTATTAAATAAATAGAATCCATTTATTGACATTTCCCCCCACCTATCAAAATATTAATTTGAATTTTTCTTAGATCTATAACAAAATCTTATTATCGAAATTCGGTGGGAGCTCTTCTAGTTTACGATCTTTGTAATCGAACCAGTTTCACAAATATTCCTTTATGGATGAAAGAAGCCCAAAGGCACATCGAACCTCACAGGTAAACTATTTGTTCTAAGAAACAAAGGAAAAGAATCGGACTAGGCTTATAAATGACCTCTTCTATATTTAAAACGACTCAATTTAACAACTCATTTTATCCTTAAATTAAGTAAATACACATATATTTGAAAAATAAAGGTGATTGTTTGATTAATTTCGAAGATTTGGAATTACAAATTTACCTTCAGTCTGAAGACCCGCATCCACGAACTCGGACCCAATCCCTGAAATTTATATTCGATTCTTTTTCTTTTCACGATAAAAGGGTTCACCCCGGCTACAAGGGCTGCACTTTTTTGATTTATCTTCTTCCATCAATATCGTAAAAAAAAACAAAAAAAACTGACACGTTCTGATGTGGCCATCCACTTGACTTTAACATACAACCTGGCCCCTCACTTATATTTAATAAGATTATTTATAATCATGTAGGGGGGGGGGGGGTTAGTTTTTGTATTTTTAGACTTCTGGGGGCCCACTGATTATGTATACAAAATTTGGTTCATAGACCTATATTTTCATTTTTTAACCCTAAAACCCCCGCCCCCCCCCCCCATTTTGGGTGGTTAGCTGGTTAGTTTTCGCATTTTTAGACTTCTGGGGCCCCACGGATTATGTATACAAAATTTGGTTGGGTTTGGTACAAGGGCCTAGATTTTCATTTTTTGACCCCCCCCCCATTTTGGACGGTTAGTTTTTGCATTTTTAGACTTCTGGGGGTCCACTGATTATGTATCCAAAATTTGGACGAGTTTTCTCAAATGGCCTAGATTTTTCATTTTTAACCCCCCTCCAACCCTTAATTTTGGGTCGATATGCACTAAAATCTAATCAGATCTTAATCTTAATGCACCGAAACTACGTGTGAAATTTGGTTTTGATATTTACACTAGTTTTTGAGCTAGCTCGTCCGCAAAAATTTGGTAACGCAGTGTCTAACAGAATAACAGACTAACAGAAATTTTCACAAAACAATTATTATCTCGAAAAATATAATTTTTTCGATTTTCACTTATTAGGGCTTTTTTGCAGACCGAAATGCCATGGTTTCGCCCAATTTTTTTAATCAAAATAGTTTCAGCCGTTTTTGAGGTATTTCGAAAAAAAGAAGCAAAAAAAAACACTTTTTTCATGCACGATTACAATACTTGACCATACCCTGTATGGTAAAGTAAAAATGGATTGACTTCATGGCCTAGAAAAGAAATTTATCATTGAATTTCATGAACATAACATTGAAATTCAATAAACTTCATTGCTACACTATGAAGCATTGGAGTAAAAACAGGGGGTACTTTCCCTTCTTCTGGAACAAGGATATACCTAGGGGGGATTAGGGCTCCCCCTAAATTAATTGGTACACGGAAATTGTACAACACATTTTTCGTTTTTCCAACAGTTTTCGCGGCGGTTACTTAAAGGTTTTTTGGTATTAAATTGAAAGTTTTTGCCGAGAGTAGCAGAATTTTTATATATTGAAGGAGACAATAAAAGAGTGTGTCTTCTGCTGGAATTATAAATTTTATTTATTTATAACGAGACTATAGTTTCGAGGGCTTTGCCCTCTTCATCAGTCTATTACAATGGATTCACAGGAATTAATTTATGAATGGTTTTTTTGGTGTTTATAAACATATTTTAAAAATGTTTTCTTCCCTAACAATCTTTAACAAATGAAAAATTAGATTTTATTTTTTAAATAATATTATAAATGTTTTCTATTCAAAATACTTATCTTTAAATTCTCTATAAATATTATAAACACTTGACATACCTACAAAGTAAACTAGCCTAATATATAATACTTCTACTTTTTCAAGTTAAACTGAAAAATATTGAGAAATATTTTTTCGAATCTCAGACCCCGGCCCCGTCCTAAAATAATATATTTAAATAATTAATTGAGTGAGAAAATAAATGTCTGCAAATTATTTAAAATTTATACTTAAGATTTTAAGATTACAATTTGCATAGATAACATAATAACTATGATATCTTTACTTTAATAAAATAATACTTTCTTTATAATCGATTGATTTCTAAATAATTTATTTTTCTTAAACTATTATTATTTATATTAAGTCAATTTTGATTAGAAATAAAATAATATCGTTTTTTGATTTGTAATCACTACCAAAAATAACTGCCTGCTAAGTGATTTCAACGGGTTAATAAAATATGCATACAATTTTTAATTGTATTCCTAGGTTTTAATTAAAATTTTTAATTGCAAATGTAAAACCTTTTCTAGAAGATCAAAAAAAAAGCTACAACAAAAAAATGCTTAGAGTAACATAATCTGTCAAATGAAATTACTGAATAAAATTTATAAAGCATTAATAAATTCCGAACGAAACAATCTTATAAGTTGTAAATCATTGTCCAATTTTTAAATCGTATTATTAAGGTAGTTCTTCCACAAATGCAAAAATTCAAGAAATCTTCGAAACTTGGAATATAAGTCATTAAAAGCTAAACACACTGTTAAAATTTGAAGAAGATTTACCACACCAAACATGAAATAATTGCAATTAAAAGTGAAATTTTTTACATATGGTAGATTGGGAAAGGGTGGAAAAATGATCATTATTTTATTTTTTTTCATTGAAGGACTTTCACCATCTTGATGAAAAACTAATATTTGTTAAAATAATATATTCGGAGTAACTTAAAATAAAAATTGAAATGATTTACCTCGTAGTTTTGATAAAAAATAAAAAAAAAACATATTTGGGCGATTATTTTTAGTGGCGGAGATATAAGCACAATGGCTTGGAAACGATCCATTCATAAAGAGAATATAGTAGTGTAAAAAGTACAGTCACGTTAAAAAAACATAACCTAAAATTTTAGCACCGTCCATATGTATAGAGTGGTTACGAGGCTAAAACTTTTTGTGTGGATTGTCGCGAAAGAACTACCTTAAATAAAATAGAAAAAAAATTAAATTGTACATTTTTTACAGATTTTTTTAAGAACAAAGAAGTGAAATAATTAACTAAGATCATTGACGTACATTTAAAAAACGGGAGAACATGTTTTCATTTTTAAAATAAGAAAGTTGACAGTTAAAATTTGAAAAAATAATACTATAATAAATCCTACTGTAGAGTACTATTTTAATTTCCCCCCCTTTGAATACTTATCGCCCCCAAATCACCCCCCACATATTTATTGCCCCTCTGATAGCCCAAATCGACCACTTGGGGGAGATCGCCCCCAGGTTGGGTACCACTGCTTTAGACTCTACTTTTTTTGGAATGCTTCATCAATATCCACTCAATTCACTTATCAGTCCGTTTCCAAAAATTACTTCAATCTTAATATAATACATATTCACAATTTTTCTCTAATCCATCAATGGAATGAAGTTTCAAGTTTATTGTGTGAGAAATTATTTTAGAGATAAAAGGAAAGTTCAATTTCAGCATGTTCATATTTATAGATTGGTTACGAGGATAAAACTTTTTGTGTGGATTGTCTCGAAAGAACCTCCTTAATTTAATTGAAAATAGATAGTTTGAACAACATCCTCATTCAAATCTATTCATAGATAAATATCTGAATATTATCATGATAGACCTAAATATATATTTATAATTAATATTATTCAAGATAAGAATCTTTAAGTAATCCATTCATTTTTTATCTCTTTTCAGGCCAGTTTTTGCATTGGTTGGGTGTAAACTTGATTTAGCCTCGACTAATAGAGAAGTAACTAAAGAAGAAGCACAAGCATTTGCTGATCAGCATAACTTATTTCATATTGAAACATCAGCGAGAACTGGAGCAAATGTTGAAGATGCATTTCGAGCCGTAACACAAGAAGTCTATGCGAGAATACAAAGTGGCGAATATAAAGTTGAAGATGGCTGGGACGGTATTAAGACGGGCTTCCAAAGACCAGGAGGGATGGACTTTAATTTGGTTGAAGCAGAGCCAGCAAAAAGTACCTGTTGTTAATGAATTTTGAACCGCCCAAGTCATTACACGACGAAATCACAAAAAAAAGCAAAAAAAAAAAAAAAATGAAACCACAACTAAATAATGAACCACCTGAAATTTAACAAAGACGTAGACCGTAGACCTTATTATTAGATATTTTTTAATCATAGAAGTTTTTATTTTTTATTTAATTTTGATTTATTAAACTAATTTTTATTTCACCACCCCTTTTATATTTTATAATCTTGTATTAAAAGTAATTTAAGTGATTTAGAAACGCAAATTAGACAAAAAAAATTTTAAATGCATTTGATATTATATTTCTTAAACTTTAAAAAAATGTTTTATTATATTATTCTATTATGTATCATCAACGGGTGATAAATGATCATAATTGAAATTTTTTTTAATCATTATACATTTATTTAGTTTCTGATCCAAAAATTATTATTTTATACAAATTATTTCTAAAAAAAAAAATAAAGTAAAAAAAATATTTTAAAACAATTATACTTATGTAAACTGAGTGTTATTATCTATTAATAAATACAGTATGCGCTAAAATATACAATACTGATATGAAAAGGGAAACAATATTACCTTGTTGTCATCTGTGAATTTATTTAACCTGAAAGAAACTAATATACCCAATATTTGCATGTTGATTTACCACGGTACGCGTAATGGAAGTGTTCGAAGTGTGCACCATCTTGTTGTAGACAGTTCACGCAGATTCTCAACATATTCCAAAAAAAAGTAATTAATTTGCTCGTGGCACTCATCTTCAATGAAATAGGGGATTAATATACCATATGCTGAGATATCACAACATTTCGTCTCAATTGCAGTAACTATGTACCGGTTTCTTGATTATTACGTTGTCTGACGATTGAAGTAGCCGTTCAAGAGAATGTAACTTTAGACTAATTATGTGAATATTAGTTTCTTTCAAGGGAAATAAACTTACAGAAGACAACAAGGTACCTACTATTTTTAGTCTTTTAATTTTAGTACTGTATATTATGGTGCATACTGTACTAATAACCAAAGTTAAGAAACAATTTGCTCGTTGCTATTTTATTATGATATGACATCAAGAGAAAAATTACCAAATTAAATTCATAGTCATTTATAATGAATGGGTGCTCTTAGCTCTTGAGAATGTTTGTATATAGGAGATGTACATATTTTCGGATGGTGCAAGACTGATAAGCAAAAATGAGCGCAGGAACTTTTATTATCAAGTATAAAGTTTTAAAATCAAACAAATAAATACTTTAAAAATCTCAAAATTATATTTGAAAAATTTATTATTTTTTTAAATATAAAAGTTTATTTTACTAACTATTTTTATTTTTAATTAAAACACCTCGACATTTTTGTTATATTAAAATAAAATATTTTTTTTTTAATAATAGTGCAATTTTCATATTTCTGTTTTATTATTTTAATTATATTAATTTATTTTTAACTAATAAAATAATTCTTTTAAATAATATAAATATAATGATACAATATGTTATATAAATTCTTGAAATATATATATATATATATTTTTTTCAAAATTCTATAATTTTCTAGTCGATTAATTCAATAGTTTTATATAGAACCTAGAAAAATCTCTAAACAGAACTCTTTGGATCTGAGATTTAAAAAATAATTATAATAATATAATTATATAATAAATCTATCGTTGAAGCCATAATTGTAAATGATTCAATGTTATTATAAAATAAACTGCAACGGATCGTTGCTAAACTTTATCCAAATTCATTTGAAATATTAATATGTTCTAGAGTAAAGTACTTTAAAATATAATTTTACTAAAAACTTTATTTAACCTTTTTTGTGGTCCCCAAGGTACTTAATTAGGATATTAAATTTCATCAAAATTGGTTAAGTCATTTTCAAGATATTTAGAAAAAACTAAAAAAGTACTGAAATAAAGTACTAATGTTTGTGGACCGATATGTACCAAAAACTAATCAGCGCTTCATTTTGTTAAAAGAATGCTAGGTTTTCAATTTCATTTCAATCGGTGCAACGGTGTGGAAAAAATCGTGGGCCAAAAAACGATAACATCCATACATCCATCCATACGCACGCACTAAATGAAAAAATCGCACTTTTTGGGCTCTCGACGAGACCCCTTGTAATTTTTGGCAAAACCATCACGTGCTAAAATTCAACCTAATTGAATACTACAATTTGTGACTTTAATTGAGTCCATGGGTTCCGTAGTTTTTACCTGAGGACCCTTTGAAGCCACGCTTGCCCCGAGAGCGATTACAATACTTTACCCATGCTTTGCATTGGATAAAGTAAAAAAGAAAGAAAATTAACCAGCATTTATTGCTCAATTATGTCTTAACGATATTTATATTTTTATCCTGTAGTGATTTAAAGTGTTTGAAGATGATTTATAATTAAAAATTATATAAATAAGTCAAAAAATGTTTCATCGATCAGAATAAATTATTTAGATTCTTGTATTTTAAAATATTTAAGCCTTTATTTTTTGTCATTAAAAATAGATAAATTAAATGAAATTGCTGAAATGACTTAGGGGCCGACCATAAAATACTTCAAGCTAAATCGAGACATTTTCGACCCTTCCCCTTTGTCCCACTTTTGTAGACCCTCTTGGCTATAATTACGTCATAATACCCCATGCCGCCCTCCTTTTTCTTAAAACGAAAAATGTATGGTAATTTTATCAATTTGAATAATACCCATAGAAATTAATTTAAAAGATAATGTTTGTGAGTACAAAATTACAATTTTTAATAACAATAAATTAAGTTTAATAAAAATCATAAAGTTTCATTTATCTTAGATATTATGTTATTTCACGCCGTAAAAATGAAAAATAAAATTATGTAAAAGTGAAAAATAAAATTATGACTGTTAAAAGAATAAAAATTAAATTGTTGATTCTATATGAAGTCAAGTTTGCCCTTCCATCCCTCTTTGTTGGAAACATTTTATGGATGGCCCATTATAGTAATAAGCATTTTTTTTTTAGTTAAGGTAGTTGTTCCGCCAAATCGATTTTCTTAGGATTTTTTTGAAATTTAGACATTATTTAAATACTTCTGCATCGATTGGTTTATGAACAATATAGTTCCGGAGATATTAAATTTAAAAAATAGAGTTTTTCAGACTCTTATACATTGCACTATACGAGATATCGGAAAGTTTACATACATCTTTAATTATAATTAAGAAACCTTCTTACCATTTTTATAAAAAACTAAACCAACATTAAACAATAACCAATACATATTTTAAGACAATTTTGATTCATAGTTACAACACAGTTTCTGAGATAATAATGAATAAATAATGAAAAATGTATAAAAATAAATTTACACTAAAAACAATTTGGCAACAGCGCATTTAGCGCTAGATTTTTTCAAAATTATAATTTTCATAAGGTGTATCGTAGGCGTTGATAACATTTGTTAAAAAATAACAAAACGATTTTTATAAAAAATTTTTAACTTTTAAAATGTATTTTATCTGTAATTTTAATATAAAAATATTCAATCTCTTACAATGGTGCCAGATTTGTCAAACGAGCACGGGATTGGCTAGAATCGGTAAATAAACAGCAAAAAGTTTTGGGCTTATGAATAATGAATCCCTATTGTCTGTTCTATATACTCTAGCATTAACTTTTTGCTAGTATTGTCGCGAAACAACTACCTTAAGGCTCTTATTACTTTTTTCGAATACCTCACTGAATTAATTAACATTTTATATTGTCAAGAAACACGTTTGAATTTCTATTTAATGTCAAACTAAAATAAAAACTAGCTTGTCCCAAATTATTTCTAATTCTAACAGTACAATCTCGGCGAAAAAACTCGAGTGTTAGGCATTATCCTCCCGGCTTGGTAAATGAGATTGGCTATTAGGTGTTCCCTCGAATTTTGTGCTCAAAATCCCGGCTCGAAGCCTTAACAAGTTGAGAGCGGACGAGCGCAAGTGTACTGCTAGCATAAGATATATATTAGAAAGATATTAAATTTCCATCAGAATGAATTTGTCATTTCTGCTATTTTGCAAAAAAGTCAAAATTATTTCTAATCATGATTGTGCCCTGCGTACGACAATATTCAAGTCAATTTAAAAATTAAATAAATGTGATTGTATATTTCATTTACTTCAACGAATAAATAAATCACTTTTGGTATTATATTCATTATCTTTCAATTTGTTTTAGATTAGTGGTTCTATTTGGTTTTTCAAATACCTTTCAACCCTATAAAATATTTTTTGATCCTATTTGTAATGATTATATTTTTATCTAAATTCGAGTTTGATAAATATATTATTCTATATGAAAAATTGTTTTCTCATTTAGATTTACTAGAAATCAAAAATTAAAATTATGCTGTGAACTGAATGCAAATTTCAGTATAAGACCTTATATTAAATATTAAATAATAATATTAAGGTTTTAAGAATGTCAATTTTTTAAAATTCAAAAAAATAATGTTGTTCAATTCGAAAAATTCACCACACTCTGAATAAATAATCTGAATAATCTAAGATTTTCAAAAAAAAATCCAAGGGGTCGCGGGTTGGTCGGTAGGGTGGAGTGAAAAACAAAATTTTTTGAATTTTGATATGCCTGGCCTCTTAATAGTTGTATATGGGACTCAAAACTATTATCTAAAAATTTTGAGCCAAAATTCATGTCTTGAGGTTTCACATTTTATTTAAAGTTTCAACCGAGGGGTGAACCGCGATTGGAATTAGGTGTAATGACTTTGGAATCCATAGATAATCTATTGTCATCTATTGTCTTCTACTTGGAAATGAAAGTGGAAGTGGAAGTAGGTGTACACGATTTTAGTACGCGGTTCACCCTTCGGTTTCAGTACAGTAGAGTTGATTGAAAAAGCAAGATTTTAATTTTTTTATTTCAAATTTTATTTCTCCTGATATTACAATAGGGGTAAATGAACATATAACAAAATCTTGGATTTTCAAAAGTCATTTTGGGGTTGCGAAATTCACTTGAAGAGCTGTTGTTTAGACTCGAATTTCGGAATTTCCTTCCTGGAATGAATCTGAGTTCTAATAAAACCATCTCTGGTTTCCTGGTCACAAACAGTTGCTGAAGCTTCAGTAACTAGTTTAATATTATAGTATAAAGACAAGGAATCTTGGCAATATTCATTTTGAAGCCAGTTTTGATGATTTCATGCAAGTTTGATTCGGACAGTAGTAGAGTGGTTTTCGGCTCATGAATGATAGATAGCGTGTTACCAATTAATCATGCTGTAATATTCCTGTGAAGGAAGGTTTAATTTGGGAATGTGAAACAGGCATATACCACTGATCCAAATGATGCCTCTAGCGTTAATTATCCGTCGCAGTCAGAGTTCACGAATATGTTGCCTTTCATCCTGCAATGGTTGTATTAAGTTTTCCGAGTGCGCAAAGTAGGCATTTCTCTGGAAAGCATCAAAGACAAGCTTTTTGAATTTTTTTGGTAAGGAGGTCTTTGTGATATATCCATGTAGATGTCGGGCACCATGAGTCGCTTTTGGGAGATTTTTAATTTCGAACCAAGAAGGGGCGGGGCGTAAACTCTTTTGACGAACTCGGCTAAAAGATTCATTCGGAGCAGTGATACACGCTCGTTTCACATTCCCAAATTGAATTTTTCTTCATAGGAATATTACAGCATGATTAATTGGGAACACGCTATCATTCATTAGCCGGCAGCTACTCTACTGCTGTCTGAATCATCAATATTGGCTTCAAAATGAATATCGCCAAGTTTCCTTGTCATTCACAGGCCGTTGAAAGACATATTAAAATAGTTACTGAAGCTTTAGCAACTGTTTGTGGCCAGGAAACCAGAGATGAACTCAGATTATGCACGGCAAACCCTCACTCCCGAATAATCGAATCAATGTTGCCTCCTCAATCACTCTCGACCTAGACAAACTGAATAAATGGGGCTCTCAAAATTTAGTTAACTTTAATGCAAACAAGACTCAATATTGTCTAATTTCTAGGCGCGAAAATAAAAATTTCCCTGATATTCACTACGATTCGAATAACCTGAAAATGTGTGACAGCCTATCCATGTTGGGCGTCTCTGTCGCATCTGACCTGTCTTGGAATGAACACATCTCCTCTGTGGCGAAATCTGCAGCAAGGAAGATTGGCCACTTATTCGGGTCCAAGCGATTTTTCACGCCCCTACATCTTCTCACCATCTACAAGGCCCAAATCCGCCCCTGTCTCGAATACGGCTCTCATCTATGAAGAGGAGCCTCTAAATATTCTCTTGCTACCCTGGATGCAATTCAGTAACGAGCCGTCAGGCTAAGTGACGATTCTACCCTCACCGACTCCCTCGACTCGCTAGCTCATCGAAGAAATGTCTCTGCCCTTTCCCTTTTCTATAGATACTATCACGGCAGGTGCTCTGATGAGATAAAATCAATAAATTCCCCCCAAAGCATGTTTTGCACGTAGCACGCTTTTTGCCGACTCTCGACACTCTTTCGCTGTCAAATTAGAAAAGTGCCGGACCACTTCATTCGCCAATACGTATATCCCCATGACTTCAAGGAACTGGAACTCTCTCCCAGCCCCCATCTTTCCCAGCACTTATAATCTTCAAACCTTCAAAACCCGAGTGCATAAACACCTACGTCTCCACCCTTTCACTTAATCAACTTTCCCTTCTCTTCGGTAATGCAAGGGTCTTTCGAGATCCATAGGGGCTGCATCTTTACTTGTGCGCCCCTTCTTGCATTCGATTGCATTAAAAAAAAAGATTCAGTTCAGGAAGGAAATTCCGAAATTCGAGTCTAAACAACAGTTCATAAAGTGATTTGTGCAACCTCAAGACGACTTCTGAAAAATCCAAGATTTTGTTATATTCATTTACAACTATTGTAATATCAGGAGAAAATAAAATTTGAAAAAAATAAATAAAATCTTGCTTTTTTTAGTCCCACCTTACTGTACCCAATATGGTTGAAACTTTAAATAAAATGTGCAACCTCAAGACATTTGAATTTTGGCTCAAAATTTTTAGAGAATATTTTTGAGCCCCATTAAGAGGTCAGGCATATCAAAATTCAAAAAATTTTGTTTTTCATTCCACCCTATTGGACAGTATTGTAGGTTATAAGATTAACAAAAAAAAAAAACTCCCAAAAATTTTATATTTTCACTTAAATCTCAAATTATAAAATTAAAATTACTAACTGCGTAAAAAGCTAACTGATTCAACAAAGATCATCTTCATTTATTCAAATTTAAGAGTACCTTGCTATAAGTTAGTTAATATAGTTTAGTTTAATCATAAATGGACTAATACTAAGATACAATTAACATTGATTGTCTGAATTGAAAATGAATACATATTTCAAAATTCGCAAGCAACAGTAGGTATCATATATATTTTTGGAATCGTTTTTTTCAGAACTTCTTGTTAATATCTAACTCGATAGATTTCAAAGATTCTTTTTTTTTAACCACAATTTAAAGGCCGAAATCTGTCATTTTGATTTTTTTAAATTTCTATTTAGCCTGTGTTACTATCTATATCAGCGGTTCCTAATCTGCAGTACGCCATAATTTCGTTCATTTACATTTACAAAAAATTATATTTCAATATTTAGTGGTATTTATTAACAAAAATATTTTTCGAATAAAAACTTAATTAATGAATTCATCGTATTGCTGTATTAAAGTCCAATGTTGGTAGTTTTTATTATCTGCTTTATTTAATTATTTAGTTCTATTTTTTAATACTTTTTTAGGGATAAGTGGTGATAATAGGAGAAGGGAGGGGGGGGGGATATTCTCATAAATGTAAAGTCTAATCTAGAAGTACGAGAAAAAAAGGTTGGGAACCGATGCTCTACATCAAGACAAATCTAAGGATATCTCGTCCAGTTTAGCCATTTAAATTGAGGCAATAAGGAAAAATTCACAACATTCATAGGCCACAGTGAATAATACACTAGTTCGCGTGACAGAGTCAAATAACAGATATAAAGAAATCGATTTTGAAATATTTTTTTCTTTCTTTTCCTGTTTTTGCTTATTTTCAACAATTTGTATCATACGTGTTTCTTATAAGAGCCACTCGTTTCGGACATTCTGGCCTTGAAGTTTTCTTTAAATAGACGCCCTGAAAAGTCTTGAAGTTAAGAAACATGTATTTCAATTATAATTTGACTTATATATCATGAAAATATGCATTAAAAATATGATTAAAAAAATGCTAAAAAGATTATAATAATATATTTTAACAGAGATAAATTTTCTATTAATACAGAAACATAGCAATATAGATTATATAATTTTCATAATTAGATATAATGTCAAATTTTAAATACAAAATTTAAATTAATATTCCAAGTTAAAAATGTTATCTCCATGAATAATGTAATCCGACCTCTTCAGAACAGATATACGTGTGGAATTGTATCTTCTTGAGTCAAAACCTAGAAAAATAATTTGAAATATAAAAAAATATTTTATAGAAGTATCTTTCTTATGGATAACTGACTGTTGAATTGATATGAAAGCATCCTAATTTAATGAAAACAACAAAATTCCAAATAAATCCATTTATTAGGAAAGTCATTCTTATTCTCTTTAAAACAGACGACTATCCGCAGACGGAGTGGACCCATGTCTGAACCGATTGGTGATAAATGCCGGGCGGGCTTTTATACAACCTTCTTCCATGGCTCTATCCCTGTGTGGAGACTTGGAACTAATTTTGACGGTGAGGTGGCCGCTGTCGGTGAGGCTGCAGGCCCTTCCCCGGCTTGGAATATTGTGGTCCTGTACTACAGGCCATCTCATCCCCTTCTTTACAAGAAAACGCAGTGCCAGGAGCGACTCCTTCGGCTCCAAGAAAGGGCGGATGTCCGCCTTCTGTGGATCCCTGGGCACTGCGACATTTATGGCAACGAGCGAGCTGACCAGCTCGCTAAAGCTGGGTGCCGGACCGAGCTGTTGCCTACCAAACTATCTGCGGTATCATCACTGCATCTATTAGAGGGGCGATTAGGGCTGACTGGGAGGCAGCCGCTGTTGGTAAAAGATGGGAACCGATAGTCAAATCCAACCCTATCCCCAACAGCCTGCCAAGGGACGTTGCGGTCGCCACATTTAGAATGGCTACCGGCCATGATTACCTCCAGAACCACCTGCACCGCATTGGTCTTGCTTAGTCTCCCCTCTGCCTTTTATGTACATAAGAGGGAACGCCTGATCATCTCAAGAGACGCGGTGCCCTGGAGGTGGTCGACGACAGCTTAGAGGGACGGGCACGGCTTTATTTGGCAGCACGGCGTCTAATGGCCGACCAGCCACGGACCGGCGTTGGATAAAAGAAGAAGAAAGTCAAAACAGACGAAGCAGGGATGATCCTTCGAAATGTCGGTTTTGAAAATGTTATGAATGAGTCCTTAATAAATTGTTTTAATTGGAATTTTGTTGTTTTCATTATCTTTGAGATGCCTTCCTATCAATTCAAAATAAAAAAATATCTTAAAAATATAATAATATTAATACTTACTGAACAGGGCTTCATTTTGAAGAAAATCTCTATTTACACCTAGAAGGCTAACTTGAATAAAATATTTAAGAGATTGATCCTCATCTGCTGAAAATTCTTTATCCAAATCACGGGCTAATCTCTCTTTAAATCCATTTAGTTTACAATTTCCGCCTAATTTGTTAAATTGAAAATTACCTAAGGAATATAAATGTTATTTAAATGAATTAAATAAAAATTATACTTACCCATAAGAAAAATATTACGAAGACAATCTGCTTTATGATCTTTTTGTAAAGGATCTATTAATTCTCGAATTACTTTAACCAAATCCATATTAGCATATGTTATTTCAGGTCCAGATATTAATTCTTGTCCAAGTTTGATTGTTCTTTCTTTCTATAAATGTATACAGAATAATATTATGTAGTATGGGAAAATGAATAAGTCTAACTTGTACAATTCATCTTTTCATTTTTTTAGTTTACGAGCTACAGTGATCTGACTAACGGAGGTATAGTAGACATTGTAATGACCCTAATAGGGCCCGGTTTGACTTTTTAAACGGAACCCTAAAAAACGAGGCTCTTTAAAATAAAAGATTTATTTAAAATTTAAATTCTTGTTTATTTTTAACTTGACAAGAATGCATTGTATTTTTCAACTTTTTATTATAATTTTAAATATTTTAGATATTAATCTTTGGTTTGTTGTAATTGGAATTTTTTTAGAATTCGTGGTACCTTGAGCACCAATTAACTCAAATTACCGGGGCTCTACTTTCATAAGTAATTTAACCATATGGTTTTTAATAGATAGACTCAGAAAAAAAAATCGTTCTCTGAGAAACGTGCAGATGTGAGAAAATCTTAAGATGGTTTTTTTTTAGGAATCAGAAACCTACATTTACATGATAAGTTAGCCATTCCAATTTCTTTTAAAGATAACTAAAAATATACCTAATTCTAAAGAGAGGGTTTCTTCAAATATATGTTCTAATTTATTTACCTTATCCAAGAGTATTTGGGTAAACAATTTTGTTGCATATGGTCGATTCCATTCTAATTCAAAATTCATGCATAATCGGCAATATGTCTTTATTCTCCAATGGTCAAAGTGAACAGTTTTTAACTGAAAAGTGAATTAATTATCAATTGCATAGCGTTTATTATGTGTACTAAGAGTGTAAGATTGCCTTATATTGAACTGCTGTATTATTATCTCGGGTGCAAAACGCTTCATAAAGCTTGGTAGAAAGAAACCAGCCTCCAATAGGAATGAGTCGCCAAGAAATTAATTGATTATTCTGAACTATACAAACAGTTGTAGTATATGTACGGCTGTCAATTATCAGACAGGTTTCAGTATAATGAGCATGACTCATTAAAACAGGACTTGGTACAAGTAGTACTCTAAGGGATGGTGAGAAAAACTTATTAATATATTTTCTTTAGGGTGAATTGACCATGGTAGAAATTGTAGCTTCGAGTTAGTGAAGATGATTAAATAAAAGAACGAAAGTTTGGAAATAAGCAATTAAGGTGCAATTTTTGAACGAAAAACTAATATTTTCCATCTTTTACAGTCGATCCACGAATTCAAACAGATTACAGCTTAAAAAAAATACATAATATTACCAAAGTGTCATCAAAAATATACTTAAATTTCAACACGATTGACTTGATAATTTCGGATAACGAACACTCGGGGTGGATACTTTTCAACATTCTTACAAATCGAGTCAACTTGTTTAACCCTATGATTTCTAGAGATTGAAATTCCCTATCCGAATCCATCTTTTCAGCGATATATAGTAAGTAATCTTGCAAAGCCACCGGTTCCTTCAAGTCCGAATTTCTTCTTCTTCTTCTTTTCACGATGCATCTTGCATCAATATCATAAAAAAAAAAAAATAAAACATATCAATTTAGATCTTAATATGGCCTCTGAATCTTTTGATTTAACATTAAAACTGTCGGCGATTATGAAGCTTTATAATTTTGAAATTAATCCCATAAAAAAAAGCGTTTTTTTTCTATTTTCATAGTTGTTTCTTAATGAGTGTCTGTACTGTTTAAAATTTTGTTATCTTAGGTATTTATTTCATTTTGATGCTGTTTCAGGTCTAGACCTTACAATATCGTCGCCCCGCAATGTGACCCCTCTAAATTTGTTAGTCTTTAATCCCAAAATCTGTATAAATTCATGAAATTTAATTAGTGTGAATGAATACTTTTAATAAAAATTATTTCAGTAGGTACCTATAAAATAATTAGATTAGATAAAAAAACTCAAGGAATTCTCGAAATAATTTATAATTTTGTAATTAAAATTAATGAAAAAATTTTTTCATTTCATTTATTTTAAAATTATTGTCTGTCCAGTTTTTTTGATGTTCTTGTCAAGTTATCTAATTTTTTCGAGGGGTGAATCTCGATTGGAATTAGGTGTACACGTCTTTGGAATTATGTGGAATTATTATAATATTTTAGAATTTAAACTACTGGAATTTTTTGGAAATGAAAAAGGAAGTGGAAGTAGGTGTACATGATATTAGGACGCGGTTCGCCCCTCAATTTTTTATTTGTTGGAGAATGTTAATTGACACCCCGAATACCCTGCCATTAAAATGTTTATATCTAGTAAAGGATATGATCAATCTTATTCAGATTTAAATATATTTTTCATGGCATATTTTTTTTTTGAAAGCTCAAGTTATAATTTCTACCTTGATCAAAATATTGTAAGTGTGAGGGGCAGTTCAAGTGTTATATAAGCATGTTTCGAGGGTGATGGGGTTCCCAGTTTGTTTATTTTGCTGACAAAGAGGCTGCAGGGGATCAAAATTCTTATCTATGATTTTTAAAAAAATTAAATAAAATTAAGAAAAAGTTTAATTCCCCATCTATTATTAATTTTAATATTCTCTGTCTATATCTAATGGAAAAAATTAATTTTATTTAAAGTTGACACCTTGTGTCTTAGAGGGGAGGTGGCCCAAAATAAATGAAAATGAATACTTGAACAACCTCTAATCTATTTTTAATATAATAAATATTAACCTATATAGAGCCATATCAATTAAAAGGAATTTTACAAGCTGAATTCTAACTTCATGATTCATCTTGAGAGGTTCGCAAACAATGATAATTGTATTTGAATGTTGGACTTGATGACGAAATTGCAGAATATGTCTTAAATATTCTCGTACTATTGGAAAACATGATGGTTGGGTTAATGCTTCTGCTACATTTAGCGGC
This sequence comes from Forficula auricularia, assembly GCA_024734495.1. Taxonomy (NCBI): domain Eukaryota; kingdom Metazoa; phylum Arthropoda; class Insecta; order Dermaptera; family Forficulidae; genus Forficula; species Forficula auricularia. The sequence goes on along the minus strand of JALMQS010000153.1, from coordinate 19,274,551 downwards.
CATATAGGAAGTTGCCAGGATTTCGATTCTACCGGTGGAAGTGTCAAGTCCAAATGCTGCCAGTATAAATGGGAATCTTCAGCTAATTTATTAAGGATAGGTAGTTGATCGTTTTGTAAATTTGTCATAAAGACGTTGGTTGTATTATAACATTTATAACAACGCAAAGCCCATTCTTCAGGGGTTGATTCTATTACTAAAGTTGAAGGATGTCTTTGCTTGTATGCATAATCTTGCATCAAGGAAATCCATTTATGGTCAATGTTTAAAATTCTTCTAATATAAAAACAAATCAAAGGACGTTCTAATCTTGAAAGACTCTTTAGTCGAAGGCAAATCTGTTTAAAATTCAAATCGTCGTTGTTTTTGACTTCTTCAAAATTATAAATATCATCATCAAGACAAATATCTTCATAAACTTCCCATAATTCTTTTAATTTCTGTTTCCTGTATATAAAATCAAAAGGAATAATTAAAATTAAAAATGTTTTTTTGCCGAGAGAAGAATAATTGTTGAAATTATAAGAATAAATCGAAGAGTCTCTGTGTCTAATTGAAGTAAATAAATATGCACATTACATACATATATGCATCTACCGTAGAAATATACAAATTTGAGTTGAGATCTGTAACCTTTTTATGAACGTTGGGCAAATCCTAGAGATAAGTGCTTGCAGTTATTTTTTCCAAATTTAGCCGAGCTTATTAGAATTTTGTTCCATTTTAGCTATGTATTTTGAAAAAGGCTGAAATGGGGGTGGAGGTGGAACCAAAAAGTTTGAACTTGTGATATGACTTCTTCTAGAAAGTTAATAAATGTTATTAATTGATATTTGGAGACACTAAATTGTATATTGTGATTGATCATGATCGAAGGTCCTCGGAAAAAGCTTTTTATAATAAACATAACATTTATTAAATGATTAATGAATTTAATAATCTTTTTTTTGTAATGACATTGACACAAGAAGTAGTTGCTCCAAAAAGCTACAACTTCTGTAGTACGGAGTGGACGCTTGCATAGTGAAAAGAAGATAAATATATAGGTATATACAGGGTGTTTCAGGAGGAATAGTAAATATTTTAGGAGGTGGTAGTATAGACGAATTGCAATAAAAAATGCCATATAACATGTGTCCAATTTTTATTGAGTACAGAGATACAGCTGTTGTATGTAACCCAATATCGGCATGCTCATGGTGAGGCATGTGTAAATACGTGCGGCATGTTTACACGCTACAGTACAGTAGACTTGGCCAACAAATCACAATGAAAACTTCAATGTAAACTAAAGCACAACTTCACAACTTGAACATCAACACTCTACTGCTGACATTCGATAAATACGTCCATAGCAACCGGTGTACCAAGACACGAAACGAAAATGCATTGAACTCAGCTGTATCTCTGTACTCAATAAAAATTGGACACATGTTATATGGCATTTTTTATTGCAATTCGTCTATACTACCACCTCCTAAAATATTTACTATTCCTCCTGAAACACCCTGTATATATTAAAGAGTGCATAATGTGATTTATTTCAAAAAGTTCTAAAAAACTATTCAACCAACAAGGCTTTAATTAATTTTTTTTAACATGTTCTATTTGTCTTTAAATATACACTCACGAGCAAAGAAATGGAATCACTCTCTTTTAATTAATTCAATGATAATTTGGATGTTTCTTTGGAATTTATTAGAAATTTAAATATTTTTTCTACAAGTTTCATTTTTCAGCATTTAATGGGCCCTCTACACTATGGGCCAACTTGAGCCAAACATGTTGACCATGTTGGCCACCAGTAAAACGAGTTAATTTGACGGTGCCTCCACACAGTGGTCCAAGAGTTGGGCCAATGTCTATGGCCTTGTGGAAACGACACCTAGCCACTGGGCACTTTCGTTGCGTAACATTGGCCCTCTTTGATATATCGAAAAAACCGCTCCGAAGGCCAACCATCGCCAGCGTCAACCAATGACCAATACAAGCCAACCCCCTCTACACATTGGCGTTGGCTTGAATTGGTCCAAGTTGGCATAGAATAAATGTAGAATGATAACCTAATGGAAATATATTATATTATATATGAGAATGAAAATTACATATAATAACTCGCAAGGGAGGTGATTTCATTATTTCTTTGCTCGTGAGTGTATTAAAAATATAAACATTAAGAAAAGAACAATGCTAGAAAGGATTTTCTAAATTGAACATAGGTGAATCCCATATATTTGTATTGTCTATTTATGTACACAGAGGAGCTGATGGGGTAGGGGGCTGCAGGTCTCTGAAGGGGGCCCGGGGACCACCAAATAAAACCTGAAAGGGTGGTTTCCAGCATCAAGGAATGAGAGAGGGACTGAATAGGTTCGTTTTCCGGACATTTGTGTATTAACAAATAGTCAATAGAAATGAGGGGGATAAGATCTGACCCCGGGGCCCGGATAGGCTGGTGGGGACCCTGTATGAATTATTTCAAACAAAAAACTCTTTGATCTATTTTTATAGGAATAATTAAACTTCATTGATATACACTAATATTTAAACGTTATGATTTACCATATGTATGATGAGTCTAAAATATTTTTGAAATGTGTACAAGTTAATGAGAGTGAATCCAAATCAGTTACATCACATTTACGAAATATTTTTAACCAGATACACTCGGGATATTCAATTGGATCCATTTTAAATCATTTATTAATTATTTAAAAGAAAGAGATTTAATATATTCATATAGTATTCGGTAAGTTGGTAATGTTTTTTATAATTAAATGATATATTATTAAAGTTATAGTAGATTAAAATTGAATACATGAAAATCTGTCAACTTGTTTATTAGGGAAACCATTTTAATATTGGTTTAAATATGAAAGTGTCACTTAGTTTTAAATTGTCACAATAGATGTCAGGAAGATCAGTATTTTTTTTTTAAAGAACTATATTATATTTTAATAGAAAATAGAATTAAATTTAAGTAAGTACTAGGAGTAAAGCCTAGTTTACAAGGGCTTAGTACTAAGTATTAGTGCTAACCACTCGCACTAATTCTGTGTCGTGTAAACACATAATATAAGTGGTTAGTATTAGTAGCATGCGCGTAGTTAAGGGGGCAGGGGGGGGGGGGGGCGGCTGCCCCCCTAAAAAATCCAGTCAATATCTCAATAACTATTTATGTTATGAGATTAATTTTATTCTTAAAAAATCAATACAGATTGAAAAATGTAGATCGCAAAAAAATTATCTTCCCATATAGTCCAGTAAATTGGAGGGTTTCAGCTTATAGGTATTAATTGGGGGAAAATATTTTTTTTAGGGTCGTTTGGTATGGTGTGGGTATGCCAAATCTAAGTTTGCGACCTCGAAAGTTTGGGGGGACAACTTTTGGCGGCCGAAAAACCTCGAAATTTTCGGATTTTTTCCAGTTTTTCGCTTATAATTCAAAAACAGTTCATATTTTCTAAATAAACGTTCTATAATAAATTAAAGAGCACAAATTTTTGCGTTGATTAAAAAAAAGAAATGCAAAATTGGTCCAGTAGTTCGATTTTTAATGGGGATCCAAGAAACAGCTCCCAGGATCACTTTTGAATTAAATTGAAAGTTTTTGCCGAGAGTAGCAGAATTTTTATATATTGAAGGAGACAATAAAAGAGTGTGTCTTCTGCTGGAATTATAAATTTTATTTATTTATAACGAGACTATAGTTTCGAGGGCTTTGTCCTCTTCATCAGTCTATTACAATGTATTCACAGGAATTAATTTATGAATGAAATGTTAACGTGTAATAGACTGATGAAGAGGACAAAGCCCTCGAAACTATAGTCTCGTTATAAATAAATAAAATTTATAATTCCAGCAGAAGACACTCTTTTATTGTCTCCTTCACTTTTGAATGTTCATAAAATTAGCACTTTTTTCGATTTTTTCCCATTTTCACCATGAAGGAGCACTTTTTCAACAAAGAAGATTCTATACATTTTAAAACTAGATTAAATTTTCTACAATTTAAATAAAGGTTTATATTAATTGGATGAATGGTAACCCGTACCGCAATGAGGTTGAATTTTTGAATAAATGCAATTTTTTGCAAAAAATCTCAGTATTTCCTTCATAAAATGAAAACCACTCATCCTAGAAATTTGATTTATATCTCATTCTCTATAAAACTTTGTTGACTTGAACGTTTACTTGTTCAACTTTTTTGTTAAAACTCTTTGATTTACAGATATCTTACATTTTCTGGATAGGATATGATCCGAATTCTCAAAAGCGTCATGAAAAATGCTGGATATCTAAAAATCTAAGAGTATTATCAAAAAAGTGGTCCAAGTAAACGTTCAAGTCAATAAGATTTCCTACAGAATGAGATAGAAATAAAATTCTTAGGATCAGTAATTTTCATTTTATGAAGGAAAAACTGCGATTTTTTTTTAAAAAATTGTAGTTTTTCCAACAAAAATTTGGATTGGGCGGTCGCCACACCTCGCTCAACCCTGGCGCCGCCACTGCGGCTGCCCCCCCTAGGAAAATTCCCTAACTACGCCAATGATTAGTAGAGTGGCAAGTGCGAGTGGATAGAAATGGTTCTATTTAGTAATGACAAGTAGCTTCCCCTACCTATATATGGGGAATTTCACGACAAATCGGACGGTTTGAAAAAATTTAATTTTTGATTTCCTTCATTTTTTGACATTTTTTAGTACCCATCAAAAAAACTCTTCCTGATAAATTTTGAAATTTTTTGATCACCGGTTTAAAAGATATCAAATTTCGATTTTTCGTTCTTCAAAAATGGTCGAAATTCAAATTTTTTTTTTGAAATTTTTATTTTTTTACATTAATACTTACTTTTTAGAAAAAAATACAAAAAAATATGTTTAAGAAGTTATGAGCGAAAAACCTAAATTCGATATCTTTTAAACCGGTGGTCAAAAAAATTTCAAAATTTACCAGGAAGAGTTTTTTTGACGTGGAATTCTTCATATATTTATTTCACCATTTTTCAATTTTAATAATATACAATTTAGGAATTCAAATATTTAATGAATTTGATAATTATATGTAATATGATCATTATTAGTTAGTTTCTTTTTTATTATTTGTAAAGGGAATCAAATTTAATCAAACATTCAATAATAATTTAAAATTCATTATTCACTTGAACTTCCCACAGGCAACTCAAATTGATGATACTTGGCGAGTTTCTGTTGCAACTTCAGAGAATTGCCTAGTGAATAGGGCCTTATAGATTTCTGAAATAAATTTTTTTAAATAAATTCTAAATTAATTGTAAATTTGTGACAAGTGTTTTGACAAGTGAGTAATAAAAATGATAACTTTTTATAGATAAATCAATTCATTCAAAAAAATTGTTTGTAGATTTATTGAAATGGCCGAAAAGTAAAAGAATATACAGTCCAAATTTCATCTTTCTAGGTCCAACGGTTTGGGCTGTAGGTAGATGATGAATGAATGAATGATGAATTAATGAAACGCCACCTTCTCTTTTTATATACTATATAAAGATATAACATAATGAAGATATATTACAATTTTATCCATCAACATCTTAAAAAAATACATTAAATAAATAATCGTAGCTCAGTCTTAATTGGGATGATTAATTATCACTTATAATTACAGGAGAGCTTTTTTGGGTCGAAGTAAACTTGACATTTTAATGAGAATTTTGTTGCCCAAAGGCAACAAAACTCGAATTATAAAATATCAAGTTTACTTCGACCCAAAAAAAACTTGAGTGTAATTCGGTAAGACAATTTATAAATTTTATTAAACCAATTATTTTACATTAATTAATGTATACATTATATTTTTGATTCGATTCCGGAGATTACTTCTCCACCATCGAGTGTCCTTATTCATCTTTAGTCCTTGTTTTTAATAAGAGGAAAAATCTAATTAGATAAAAAAAACCTCTTTTCCGATAATTATTTCAATTCCATTATTCCCCAATCAAGTCGATTGGTTTTCACTCCCTCCATCACCATCCCCCTTCGGTAAGACAATTTAATGAATCAATACGTAAATCACAAAATTAACAAAATTAAGACATAAATTAGTTTATTTAATTTAGAGGAAAAGTACAATTGTTAAAAATACAATTCTTATAAACAACTTGATTTTCAGAACTTCTACGTTTTTTGTTGATAGCTTTTTCAATTTCTCCAGTCGAAGACTCTCCAAATCTCGACATTTTCATACAATGCAAGTTTGACATAAAATTGTTTACAACGTTGGTTGTCATGTCAGTGTTGCTAGACACCGATGATGCAGGCCTACTAGAATCTTAAAGCTAGGTTCAGTTTTGTCGCTGGAAAAGTTAGGGTAAACTTTTTCGCTGTCATAGTGACAAAAACACCGTTGCTTATGGGACTTTTAGTGTATGAATTAAATTGCCTTTAAAATACAGTGGTGCCTCGCATAAAGAACGCCTCGCACAACGAACGCTGCACACAGCGAGCTTCCTATTCGTTCATTTCATGATTCATACAATGAACTTCGCTTCACACAACGAAGTCGCCCGAGCTTCCACGATCTCTGCCGATGTATTGTAAAAAGAACTGCCGCTCAAAGCCCTTCTGATACTTGACAATGCCCCTTCTCACCCAAAAGACCTTAGAGGAAATATTGCAGGAAAATTATCCATTTATCAGGGTGCAGTATTTGCCACCAAACACCACATCCATTCTTCAGCCAATGGATCAGCAAGTTATTGCGAACTTTAAAAAACTCTACACTAGAGCCCTCTTTAATAAGGTGTTTGAAGAATGCGAGTTTGGTGGAGACAATATGACTGTCCGAAAGTTTTGGAAGAAGAAATTTGATATCCTTATGGCAATACGATTTATACAGAAGGCCTGGGAAGAAGTGTCACAAAGGACCCTCATTTCTGCTTGGAAGATGCTTGTGCCTTCGTGGACCCAGGAAGAAGCAGTTGTTGATGACACAGAAGTGGTGAAGGACATCATCACAGTGGCCCAAAGGCTGGAATTAGAGGTAGAGGAAGAGGATGTAGAGGAGCTTATTGAGGAACACGAAGAAGAGCTGACAACTGAAGAGCTCCAAGCACTTCTGGTCCTGCAACAGGACAATGCTCAAAGGGAAGCGTCATCTGATAACGAGGATCAACAATCAAACAATCAACCAATCCCAACTGCTGACATCAAAAACATCCTGGTCAAATGGAAAGCAGTTCAGGAGTTTACCAATGCCCACTATCCGGATTCAGCTGAAGCAAACAAGATCAACGATCTTTACTCCGATACTCTTGTCCGTTATTTCCGGCAGATGTTGAAGAAAAGAGAAAAACAAACGACTTTGGACAGGTTTTTCATGAAACCATCGGCCAAAAAGCAGAAAATGGATGAAGATGTGCAAGATTCGGTAGACTCTACTTATTTAGTCTGTCTTAAAATTAAAAAAATTATGTTTTTAGATGTATATATCTAAATAAAAATAATAACAAAAAATTTATCTTTTTTATGTCATCTTAGCATATTTTATGCTACAGAACGAATTATTTTTTTTAACATGTATTTATATAGGAAAACGCGTTTCACATAACGAACTTTTCGCATTACGAACTTGCTCCTGGAACGAATTAAGTTCGTTGTGTGAGGCACCACTTTATAATAAAAAAATTAATTAACTCAACTAATTAATAGTCAAAAGAAATGTCAACCAAATTATAATAATTTTTGTTAGAAAAATAATAGGATAGTAATAGTCTATATCTTGCATTTAATATCATTAACAAAATGGTGTTCAATAAAATTAATTACAATTTTTCCCATCACCGTTTAGCCCCTGGAATTTATGCAACTAAATAGGTCAGACTGGATTTGGAAAGCCTAAGACTTTCAGGCGTTTTCATTGTATTTTAATACGAGCTTTTCGTGCGTGCCTTCGGCACACCCTCGAAGCTCGGCCCTCGGGCTAGTGCCTCGGCGAGCAGCGTCTCGGCTCACAAAATTTTATTCCTCTTAAAAACCACACTCAAATTTTTGAGTGGCTGGGGGGGGAGGAATAATTATGAATATATTTAAATTTAAATTTCATTTTCTTTTCAAAACAAAAATAATGAAATGATTTATGAGACTGCAAAAAATTCACTAGAGCTGAATCATGGAAATTATTCAAATTTACATGGTTTCAATTAATTTAATTAATTACAAAAAATATATTTAATGTTTCTTAATTTAAAATGGATTGGAGTCTCTCATTTCAAAATTCCGGGTGCAAATTAAAAAAAGGTATATTTCAAATTTGCCTGGTTATGAAAATCCATTGGAGCGTCAGTTTAAAATCCTAGCTGACAATTATATTTCAAATTTGCCTCGATTAATTAATACATATTTAATGCCTTTTTTAATTCAAAAATCAATTGGTGTTTTTTCATTTTCATTCGAGTCAAAAGAAATGTCAACCAAATTATAATAATTTTTGTTAGAAAAATAATAGGATAGTAATAGTCTATATCTTGCATTTGTATCGATTAACAAAATGGTGTTCAATAAAAATTAATCTAGACGAATATTATATAGTATATAGATTTATGGAATAAATACTTTAAATTTAAGATAAAATAATTTTAAAAACTTCCACGTGCTAAAATTCAACCTGAATGAATACTACAATTTGTCATTTTGGTTCAGACCATGGGTTCTTTACCTGAAGATCCTTTGAAGTCGCGCTTCCTGTGATTACAATACTTTATAAACAAACAAATTTAAAACTGAGATATAGTGTCACTAATAAAGTTTTTTCTTATTTCTACCATATGGTCTGTGGAGCAATTCAAATAATACCGGATATAAGGAAGGCAGGTACTACACAAGATAGTGTGGGTGGTGTCATGACAAAAATGCTGTTTTCTAATATATAAAATAGATTATAAGACACCTATATATAAATAATAATTAATAACAACATATCACATTATTATATTAACTCCTTACTGCAAGAAATGAGGGGTGCACTCTTTGTTTCATTATATTATGTTGCGAGTTTAGCTAGACTGTAATCTTGAGAGGGAGACAAAATTTTATTGATGAAATTAATAAATTTTTTATTATACTATTTAAAATAAATGAAATATTCTTCAAAATTTTAAATCAATTTTCGAGAAGGGGTCAAAAAAGAATTTTCAACAACTGGAACTCAATTGAAAGATAATTATTAAAAATATGTTATTTAAGGAGGTTCTTTCTGCGACAATCCACACAAAAAGTTTTAGCCTCGTAACCACTCTATAAATATGAACGGTGGTAAAATTTTAGGTTATGTTTTTTTAACGTGACTGTACTTTTTACACTACTCTATTCTCTTTATGAATGGATCGTTTCCAAGCCATTGATCTTAAATCCCCTCCACTAAAAATAATTGCACAAATAAGTTTTTTTTATTTTTTATCAAAACTACGAGGTAAATAATTTCAATTTGTTTTTTTTTAAGTTACTCCGTATATATTATTCTAACAAATATTAGTTTTTCATCAAGATGGTGAAAGTCCTTCAATAAAAAAAAAAAAAAAAAAAAAAACAATGATCATTTTCCCACCCTTTCCCAATCTACCATATGTAAAAAAATTCATTTTTAATTGCAATTATTTCATGTTTGGTGTGGTAAAAAGTCTTCAAATTTTAACAGTGTGTTTATTATGCTTTTAATGACTTGTATTCCAAGTTTTGAAGAGTTCTTGAAATTTTGCATTCGTGAAAGAACTACCTTAAAAGCTATTTTTTTAAAAGAATCTTATCTATTAAGATCTTAATATATGTACTTAATATAGTACAATTTTTTTTTATTATGGAATTCTTATATTTTTAATTAAAATCATATTTTCTAAAATCACTTGATATACTCATCAGCCGACTCATGTTAGATGAAAGGATAAATTAATTCAGTCCAAAGTTAAAAAAATTTTGCTTGATTTTGTCCAAGGGCCCCCTGTAAAAGCTCTGCATGGGGCTGGAAATTTGGCACAAGTTTGAATTAAATTAAGCTGCATCTTTTAGGTTTCTACCTCAAAGCTTTAGATGACAACTACAAATTACAAAATTTGCAGAAAAAGTATCCTATACTAAAAAATGTTTTCATTTTTCTTAATTAACATTTGATTTATTGACTCGTAGTCTTCAGATTATCCAGCCTAATGGAAATTCCACTCTTGCAGTATTTTTATTATCCTTTTCACGATTCCTTGATCAAAAATAAACTCATAATGTACCTAATATATTGTTGGTAATTTATGCATACCCAGTGATTTTATTATCATATTATAAATTCTCATAAATCGAAAACTTAATAATTTTGAGTGTGTATTGATTGCTGCAAAAGTGATTTTCAAAATATTAACTTTATCAAAAATAAAAGATTTTGCTCATAATCAAACAACATTAATTATTTTATAAATATTTTATTTTATTTTTATTTACATTTATAATATAGTTCATAAAAGCATTAAAATATATTAGTATATTTTTCTTAAATTCACTCAAGGCTTAAGTATAATTTAATATTTATTTAATAAAATAATTATAAATAGCTAGTAATGAAATTGTTAATATATTTTTCTTTAAAAGTACAAGACAAGATTAAAATTACATTTTTTGTATATAAATATTTTTTTATTTTTGTAATTTTTTAATATAGAAACAATTTTGAACACCTCATTAATTAGGAGATCATTTTAAATATTATTTTAAATATTTTCAATTATCATTTATGTACATTATCCTTCAAATAAAACTATCTTTTATATGGAGGAAGATATTCTCTGTCAGGTCGGGATGGCTGTGAACCTGGTATAGAAGAAGGTCCATATTGTTCTGAAGGCCTTTTATTGGGACTTTGAGAAGATCCAAATGGACTTGGTGGGTAGCTGGATCCATCTTGCTGTCCTGACGTTGGTTGGGAAGTTGTAAATTTATTAGGCCTTGTCGGTCGTTGGGAAGAAGTATTAGGTCCAGAAGGAGGTGGGTAAGTGTCAAATGGACGTTGGGAACCAGATTGACCTTGAGGATAAGAATCTTGACCTGATGAAGGTCCTGAAGGACCTTGTGGAAGGTTACCTGTACCAGAAGTACCTTCTGTGGATAACTACCTTGAACTTTCTGTGATGATCCTTGAGGGTAACCTGGTCCGGACACCACTTTCAGAAGTACCAGTACCAGGGTAATTAATTGGTTCATTTGGTCTAGATGGAAACCCTGCACTACTAGAGCTTCCTGATCCAGGATATCCACCTGGTCCTACAGATCCTTGGATTCCTGTATTAGAGGATGTTTGAGGAAACCTTGAATCAGATGGTCCTTGGGGCAGGTTACTAGGACCAAATGGTATTGGAGACATTGGCTGAAATCCTTCTGAGCTGCCGAATTTATTATAATCATAAATATCTTGATTAACATAGAAATAATTAGGGGCTTCCGAACATTCGAATTGATTCCACCAAACACAAACCAGATGTTTTTGATGAAAAATTGTGCCATTAGGACAAAGAAAATCATAAGTTATATTGTTCCAACATACATGAAATGCTTGACAGCGGGTTTCAATATCGGCATAATAACCAGGCAATTGTTGAGCATCGCACCTGAAAGACGTTGCTGGAATATAGTTAAGAATAGGGTAATCGATATCAGGTTCACCAGGAATTGCTGAAAAATCGCCGCCATCATAAGATCCATCATCATTGGAGTCAAAAGGTTTTTGTCCGAAATCTGGCCCAGAGGGATATTGTGGTTGGACTCCAGGACGTCCACCGGATCCAGATGTAAATTGATTAGATCCAGACGGATAAATTGCTCCTTGGCCTCCAGATCCCTGTTGCCCAGGACCTCCAGCTAATCCACCTTGTTGTCCTGGTTTTTCTGATGGACCACTTGGATAGCCTTGTTGTCCAGGTCCTCCGCTGACTCCGCCTTGTTGACCTGGTCTTCCAGATGGTCCACTTGGATAGCCTTGTTGTCCAGGACCTCCGCTGGCTCCGTCTTGTTGACCTGGTCTTCCAGATGGTCCACTTGGATAGCCCTGTTGCCCAGGAACTCCACCGACACCGCCTTGTTGTCCTGGTCCACCACCTATCCCGCCTTGTTGTCCTGGTCTACCTGATGGTCCACTCTGTTGTCCCGGTCTTCCTGATGGATAGCCTTGCTGTCCAGATCCACCACCGAATCCATCTTGTTGACCTGGTCTACTTGATGGTCCGCTTGGATAACCTTGTTGTCCAGGACCTTCTCCTACTCCGCCTTGTTGTCCTGGTCTGCTTGATGGTCCACTTGGGTAGCCTTGTTGCCCAGGTGTGCCACTTTGTCCAGGTCCACCACTTGGAAATCCTTGTTGTCCAGGACCTCCACCGACTCCGCCTTGTTGACCTGGTCTTCCAGATGGCCCACTTGGATAGCCCTGTTGTCCAGGACCGCTTCCACTTCCATCCTGTTGTCCTGGTCTTCCTGTTGGTCCACTTGGATAGCCTTGTTGTCCAGGACCTCCGCCAACTCCGCCTTGTTGCCCTGGTCGGCTTGATGGTCCACTTGGGTAGCCTTGTTGCCCTGGTGTGCCACTGATTCCACTTTGTCCTGGTCCACCACTTGGATATCCTTGTTGTCCACCTCCACCGACTCCGCCTTGTTGACCTGGTCTTCCAGATGGCCCACTTGGATAGCCCTGTTGTCCAGGACCTCCTCCGACCCCGCCTTGTTGACCTGGTCTACTTGATGATCCGCTTGGATAACCTTGTTGTCCAGAACCTCCTCCGACTCCTCCTTGTTGTCCTGGTCTGCTTGATGGTCCACTAGGGTAGCCTTGTTGCCCAGGTGTGCCACTGATCCCACTTTGTCCTGGTCCACCACTTGGATATCCTTGTTGCCCAGGACCTCCACCAGCCCCACCTTGTTGTCCTGGTCTACCTGATGGGCCACTTGGATAGCCTTGTTGTCCAGGTCCACCACCGAATCCATCTTGTTGACCTGGTCTACTTGATGGTCCGCTTGGATAACCTTGTTGTCCAGGACCTCCTCCTACTCCACCTTGTTGTCCTGGTCTGCTTGTTGGTCCACTTGGGTAGCCTTGCTGCCCAGGTGTGCCACTGATTCCACTTTGTCCTGGTCCACCACTTGGATATCCTTGTTGTCCAGGACCTCCACCGACCCCGCCTTGTTGTCCTGGTCTACCTGATGGGCCACTTGGATCGCCTTGTTGTCCAGGTCCATTACTGATTCCATCCTGTTGACCTGGTCTACTTGATGGTCCACTTGGATATCCTTGTCCAGGACCTCCACCGACTCCGCCTTGTTGACCTGGTCTTCCAGATGGCCCACTTGGATAGCCCTGTTGTCCAGGACCGCTTCCACCTCCACCCTGCTGTCCTGGTCTCCCTGGTGGTCCACTTGGATACCCTTGTTGTCCAGGACCTCCGCCGACTCCGCCTTGTTGACCTGGTCTACTAGATGGCCCGCTTGGATAACTTTGTTGTCCAGGACCTCCGCCAACTCCGCCTTGTTGCCCTGGTCGGCTTGATGGTCCACTTGGGTAGCCTTGTTGCCCAGGTGTGCCACTGATTCCACTTTGTCCTGGTCCACCACTTGGATATCCTTGGTGTCCAGGACCTCCTCCGACTCCGCCTTGTTGACCTGGTCTTCCAGATGGCCCACTTGGATAGCCTTGTTGTCCAGGACGTCCTCCGACCCCGCCTTGTTGACCTGGTCCTCCAGATGGCCCACTTGGATAGCCTTGTTGTTCAGGACCTCCGCTGACTCCGCCTTGTTGACCTGGTCTTCCAGATGGCCCACTTGGATAGCCCTGTTGTCCAGGACCTCCTCCGACCCCGCCTTGTTGACCTGGCCTTCCAGATGGCCCACTTGGATAGCCCTGTTGTCCAGGACCTCCTCCGACCCCGCCTTGTTGACCTGGTCTTCCAGATGGCCCACTTGGATAGCCCTGTTGCCCAGGACCTCCACCGATACCGCCTTGTTGTCCTGGTCCACCAGTGATTCCATCTTGTTGACCTGGTCTACTTGATGGTCCGCTTGGATAACCTTGTTGTCCAGAACCTCCTCCGACTCCGCCTTGTTGTCCTGGTCGACCAGATGGACCACTTGGATAGCCCTGTTGCCCCGGACCTCCACCGATCCCGCCTTGCCCAGGAGAAGTTTTCGAAGGAAATTCGTCAGACTCCTCCCGGCCTACTGCTACTTGACGCTTCAGAACTCCCACTAAATGGTCGACCTGGTTTTGGATAATTGTATCCTTCTTGACCCTAGAAAATATAACACGAATATCTTATAAAAATTCTATATCTATCAAAGGCTGATACCAATATGTAATGAATTTTCATTAAATTTTCCATTTCTTAAAGACATTTATTATTTTTTAAAATAACTGTATTAAATTCCAGAGATGGTTTCTACCTTTTTAAAAGTCCTTATTTCTACTATCTTTTTTTTCATAATTTATTTTTTAAGTGACTCTAACAATTTGTTAAAATAGTTAAGGCATCAAGCTTTAAATGATAAAGAGAATCAAAATGATTTTTACTAATTACTAACTCTTTCTATAATAGTAAGTAATTAATGGCTTTTCTAGCCGAAAAAAATACTCGCACGAGGGATATTTGATAAAAATAAATATTGTATCAAAGGTTCTTGAAACATAAATATCTCCAATAATAATATGATTTTATAATTTTTTTTCTAGAGAACAAAATTTTCATTATTGATTGAAACATTTGAAACTTTTTTGATGTTTAATAGAAAAAAAAAACATATTGCTAAATATACTAGTCCAAAATATTTATTTTTTCCTCGTATCTTATTAAAGTATTTTTCCACTTAATATGTGTAAAATCATTATCGGAGCTAGCTGACCCAATAATAAAACTATTATTGTTAAAATTATCTAATAATATGACGATGTTTTGGATCTTCCAACCTAAGCACGCTTTACGTTTTAATTAATGTAGTCAGAATCTTTTAAGATTTCAATTTCAGATCCTTGGATATTACCTACTCCTCCAAGAGAGTCGATTAACGACATTCAAAACACATTTGGAAAATTCTGCGGTACCTGTGGCGTCGCTACCTGACGATGGTTTTTCTTATAAAGTACTCACGCAAAAATGAAGAATACCATTTTTCGAGATATCGCTTAGTTTTCGAGATATCGAATTTAAAAAATACTGTTTTTTTTTTTTAAATTATTTTATTTTTCAATTATTTTTTCATAGAAATCACGGAAACCATAGTATCATGGGGGTTCAGTGTGGCGCCGCTGCTGATGATTCTTTTAGAAAATGAATATTAATTAAAAAATAATTAGTAAATGCCCAAAAAAATTCGAATATGTAAAAGTCGTTGCCGGTTCGGTTAAGATATATTCAGTTCGGCTCGGTTCGGCTCGTATATCTTCATTTCGGGCTGGTTTTTAGGCGATTAGGTTGGCGTCAGCCAACCTTTCAAAGTTTGTTCGGGAACCCATTTTTTTATCTAAATGAACCGAGATGATGAATAGAACCGAACCTATGAAAAGTTCTAAAAGTGAAAATTGCCAACGCCCACTGGCGCTCACTTGAGACAATTTGAGACATCACAGTCCATAAACTCAATTTCAGTTCAAATTTGTAGTTTAAAATTTTATTTTTACTTTCCGACTTATTTTGTCTAGTTCTAAAAGAATCCGTCATCAGATAGCGTCGCCACACGGAACCCGTGATACTACGGTTTCCGTGGTTTTTATAAAAGAACAATTTTCGTCTTATTTTGGTGAGTACTATAAAATTCCAACGCCAGATCGCGGCGCCACGGTTAGAATCCCCCGCATTTGGATCTCTTTTTTATCAAACATTTAAATAGAAGTCAAAATAGCGCCATAATAGTACTACTAATTTTACCATGCCTATTTGCGATATCTTTTTTATATCGAAATGATAAATTTTTCACCTTAGCCTAAGCTCATTCTAATACACTCGGGAGCAGCTAAATCGACTCAACCTCTAAGCGCGCATACAAAGTCGTTTTTCTTTTAAATGGCCAAGCCGATATTTATAAAATAAATATATCTTTAAAGCTTATTTATTTAGCTTTACATTGATATCAATTTCAAGCAAATCGGCTTATTACTTTTTAAATTATGTGATCCGAATGGCTGAACTGGAAAAATTGCTGTTCCTAGCTGCCGCTACTTGTTAGTTACAATTTCCTTATAAAAACCAATGTAACCAATTATTCTTATTAATCGATTTTCAGCAATTGACCTGAACACATCTACGCAAATTGACACAATTGTTTTCAGAAAATCATGGATACTAAGCCAGAAGTTGCCGCTCAAGTTGTTGCTCTGTTGGAACAGAGCCTTACTCAAAGAGAAGTCGCTCGTCAATTGAACTTAAGTCAGTCTACTGTCTCAAGGGTCTACAGAAGGTTTCAGGAGACTGGTGCCTTCACTCGGAGACCAAATACCCGCCGCCGCCGGTGCACGTCTGAGAGGGATGAACGTTTTATCGTCACGACGTCTCTCCGAAACCGCCACCTCACTGGTGTCGATGTCCAGCAGCAGCTGAGAGAAGTTCGAGGTCTGGCTGTCAGTCGGTGGACAGTCAGAAGACGCTTGAAGGAAGCCAACCTCACTTGCAGAAGACCTGCCTCTGGACCAAAATTAACCTCACGTCACAGTCAAGCTCGACTTCAATTTGCTCGAGAGCATCTCAATTGGAGTATCGACCAATGGCGGGCTGCCCTATTCACAGATGAGTGTAGAGTGTGCATTCATGGCAGTGACAGGAGAAGTCGGGTCTACAGGCGTCAGGTAGAGCGATTTTCTCAATGCTGTTTCTCTCAAACAGTGTCATATGGTGGTGGTTCCGGCATGATTTGGGGTGGCATTTCTCTGGAGGGAAAAACAGATATTGTTTTTGTGCCTGGTGGAGGCCGGAGAGGGGGTCTAACAGCTGACCGTTACATTGCTGACATTCTCCTGCATCATGTTGTTCCATATAAAGGATTTATTGGGGAAAATTTTTTACTGATGCATGATAATGCCCGGTGCCACGCTGCGATGGTCACTCGGCAATACATGACCGAAGTCGCTATCCACACCATGGAGTGGCCAGCGCTCAGCCCAGACATGAATCCCATCGAACATATGTGGGACCACCTCAAACAAAGGGTTCGAGTCAGAAATTCGGTACCTTCGACCATTGATGAGCTTAAGACAGCCTTGTTAGATGAATGGGAAGGCATCCCTCAAGATTTTATAAAAAAACTCATCAGGTCGATGCAGGATCGCATGCGGGCTGTTATAAAAGCTAGGGGGGCAACACAAATTATTAAGAAAATAAATTTTCTTTGTTATGTTTAAAATGTCAATTTAATTTTAATTTTGAACATCCCTACTTTTCCTTTCCTTTACATCCTTTTTTCCTTTCATTGTCATTCAGATCACATAATTTAAAAAGCAATGAGCCGATTTGCTTGACATTGATATCAATGTAAAGCTAAATAAATAAGCTTTAAAGATATATTTATTTTATAAATATCGGCTTGGCCATTTAAAAGAAAAACGACTTTGTATGCGCGCTTAGAGGTTGAGTCGATTTAGCTGCTCCCGAGTGTATTTTAAATATAATAAAAATTTAATAATTACCCATGTTGCTCTGTAGATAGTAAATAAAACTGAAAAATAAAAAATAAAACGAATTAGATTAATCTCTCTAAATATTAAAACAAAAAAAAAAATCCGACATAACCCAAGGTTACTTATTCAACTGTCGCATCTTGTATATTTATATAATTTTATATTATAATTATGAATTGTTTTTTTGATTTTTGCTTGTTGTAAATAAAAATTTTATCATTGATTTTAATATTTAAAAATTTAATGGAATGAATAAAATAAACTAATACAGAGATAATAGCTCATTTAGCCAGATCCTAAGGATTTTTTTTTATTTTACTTTACCATAAGCGATATGGTAAAGTACCGTAACCTTGCATGACAAATCTGTTGATTTTTTTTCATTTTTATTTTCGAGATAGCTCAAAAACGGGTAAAAATATTTTGATTAAAAAAAAATCTGATTCACGAGGTGTCCGGTCTACAATAAAACGATTTTATATT
>JALMQS010000153.1:18464734-18600418 GCA_024734495.1 Forficula auricularia | reverse complement strand
TCTGTAATAACGCCCACATGAAAATAAAAATAATTTTATTTTTTTGCCCCACTTTCTATTTTTTAATTTAAAAAATTATCTATTCATTTAATTAAAAATAATTACTAATTTTTAAAATTAATATTTTAAACCTTATAATTGATAAAAATTTAACAACCACTATCATATAGTAATTACAAAAGAATAAAAATTGTATTTATTATTATTAAAATAATTCGTAGTAATCTTTTTGTGAAATAATAAATAAATGTTATTTTTAATATATCGTCCAACTTTCTCTTATAAAAGTTCATTTTCAAATATTGATATTAAACCATTCAGCCTTTGATTTAAGATGTTTGAATTTCTTTCTCTCTCCAATATCTAATATTATGGATTGTTTATATTGAATGTAAAACATGGAAAATTTCCTTAATACTTTCACTTATTTATTTATTTAAAAATTCTCACATATAATTAAAAATTATATTTGTTTAGAAATCTAAATTTTTTGTATTCTTTTATTATAAATACCACGATATATTAACTTCGTTCATGATATAATACATGTCTAGACCTTCCTCTAATGTCCGGCTTATGCTCACTGAGAATTTAATCGTTCCTGGTAAAAAATTACATCTTCAGAGTAAAAAATCCTGAGTTCGTGGTAAATAAATAGAAAAACAGCAGAGCATATACCGAGCATACCATGAACGAAGGGATTGGTGAAGATATTAGAATTGCAACTCCCAGTATTTCACTTTAGGGCCTGCCAATCAACTTCACTGGGATGCGGATGCAAGCAACACGACTGTGATTATGAAGTCGGACACACAGTGTCTGAAGAGGGTCAACCGCATCACATACTTCTTAAATTTGGTGATCGTAATAAATATTGGTATATTAAATCCAAGGACATTGGCATCTTCAAAGTATCGACTCCTTAACAATCACCAAAATTAAATTTAACGTTACTTGTGACGCGATTTATGCTTAAGTGCGTGACTCTTCTAGGGGATTCCCTATCTTCGTTAGAAATAAACACTATCCCACTTTAAGTACATGGATTTGTCACTATAGGCAGAAGTTGGGCAAAATAATATTACTCTAATAGAACCAATATACTCTTAATTTGTTGATCTAATTTTTACAAAATGTTTGGATGTTTCAGTCTTCCTTTTGATTATACTTGGGCCTTCGAAAAATTCTTGCTGACTTTTCAAACTTCTATAACTATTAATATTAATTCAATAATCTTTCTTAAAGCCTCTTTGAAATATATTATTTGCAACCACCTGAACACCCCGCCAATTGTCCAATTTCGGCACTCATGTTGAGTAGCTTCTGACTTGGTAAGAACACTTTAGAACTTAATTTTATATTTCAATAAATACATAAGATCTCTTTAGATCATTCCTTTCTTTCTTTTACTGTTGCTGGTTTTATTAGGCGTATCGACAATGGCCGCCCACAGGCAAATTTGCCAATAAATCGATTTTTATATTTTTGCATAATTAAAAATTTAATAGTCATCTATATAATTTGTATAGATCTACTAAAAGTGAAAGTCGAAGTTGATTTCTATTTTGATACAGATTTTGAGATTATATCCCTGAAGGGTTTAAAATAAATTATAGTTTTTTACTTTTTAGTATATTTTAAAATAAAAGCAAGTTTTTTTTTTAATTTTTAAGTATCATACGTTTTACACTTTGAAATTTACATTTGACAATGGTTTAGAAACATCAATACTCGTATATTTTTTGACTTAAGCCTTGAGATTTTCCATTAAAGCTTACATTATATTTTTTAAAAGTTAAATTATATTTTTCTCTGCTCAAATATTGAACTGTCAACTCACATACGTGTGAATGCGGAATTTCAAATAAATCTGTTTGACATGGGTCAAATTTCGATTACAATATTCCATCCAGAAAGAGAGATTATCAAGTTAAATAAAAAATTATAAAAGAATAAGAATTTGACGATGTATTGATTTGATTTTTGATCCAAGCTGTGAGTGGTCACGCATCATGAGACATATTCTACAAATGATCTATAATTACATATAATTTGGTCCAGAAAAGGATGCAGGTGGCAACCTGTCTTTCTAGCATAGAAAAACTTTCATCTCTAATTCTTAAGTCGTAAATGAGCTGATGTGGGTGAGCAGGCGGCCTGGCATGATGCGATTTGCTTGTCGAGGGGCTCCTGAGGGACCCCAGGGTCCCCAGGCTAGCCATATGGCTGCTCACGCCTTTAACATCCACGAGATATGTTTAGAGGAAAAGAAGGTGAAACATGATTTATAGCAGAGTGGATTTAGACGCAGCCATTTAGTTCTATTATAAATCTCCAAAGAAAAAAAAATCTAAAATTATTAGAAAATAGCTAAATATTTATTTAAACTAAACCATCACATAACTTATATACATAAGTTAAATTAACTCGAAATTATTTTTCGCTTGTCAAATTGATGATAATGTATAAAACGCTGGAGAAAAATTGTTTATCCGTTTGGATTCCGGTACCCATGATAACGGAATGTCAACACTTTTAAAATTATACTATCTTTATTCTAATGAGATTTGTTGTTTTTAATTTCATTTCGTTTGATTAAATAATGTTTTCTACCATACGTAACTTTTAATCAAAAGTGAGGTAGACTAAATTAATTGATATATCATAAATTTAGATAAAATTCATAAATATGACTTCATCAATATCACTACAATTTATTTAATTAAAAATATGGTAGGCAAATAAAATCATCGATTTTTTTATTCATTTAACTTTTAAGAGGCACCACCAGTATAGTGTCTGAACCTGTTTACTCAGAATTTAGTCCCGCTCTTGTTAGGAAATATACAAATTTTTACTCGTCTAGTAGTAGAATATCAACGAGAAACCATTTCTTCAAAAAATTCGAATCTAATTTTTCACCTGAAATAGACATTTTTGAAGCAGTCTAAATACAAAGAGATCATATATGCCCATAATTATGAAAGTGGACTAAATCAAAAAATTAAAAATTAGTTTTTTCATATTTTATGTTCCATCCATTTAAAAAGTACAGTAATAAGATGTCGGCTTTGAAAAATCGCATAAAATTAAACCGTCAAGTGGATTTCTAGTTGTTTCATTATAGAGAATTCGAATCTTGTTTATTTTATAAAACTTTAAATATCTCGAAACTAACAATCAATGACTTAGACCACTTTCATAATTATGGGCACATACTATATGTGTCTCTCATTTCGATTCTCAAAAAAGATACAATAAATCTTATTAAAATTAAAAATTAATTTTATATAACATCACATCATCAACTTCATAACCATTAACCATAGATTGGTCTGAAGATTTGTTTAACACAACCGCTCGCTTTTACTCTATATCCATCACCAAGTCTTTCACATCTCTGGAAGTCCCATATCGCATATTCTCTTATAAACTAGGGAAAATATTTCTTAAAACATAAATTATAATATAAAATTAAAATATTTGGCATAGGCAGTAAATGAATTGAAATGTAAAACTTTTAATTAATTCAATATTCTTTTGCTTTAGTTTTTTTTTTTTTTTTTTTTTTTTTTAGGATTTTTGTTACATTTTACAAAAAAATTCTCTTAATCACAATTATATTTTCTTCTTTGTGGAAAATTTAATACATAGCTACATTAATGCCTCGCTTAACGTTACCTCGTTAACGATACTTCATTATAACGTCATTGCTATAACCTTATACGCACGTTATATAAATAGTTTATGAAAACACCGCTATAAAATAAAATGCCGAACAAATGAAAATTGATAAGTTTAGAAACAAAATTAAACATAATAATTTGAGTAGAAAAGGAGAAAAAAAGAGTGCAGTGTCACTACAAACAGGATTGTCTTATTCCACTGTCTCAATAATTGTAAGCCAGTCCAAGAAAATAAAAACATCCGTTGAAAACAACATCAACATTTACTAATAAAAAAATTTGCCTCACGCGAAGTAGTATTATAGAAAATGTTGAGAAGATGTTAAATGTTTGGATTGATGATATGGATCAACGTTACACACCAGTTTATTTACTTATAACCGCTAATTTTGTAATATGTACTAATTTTATACTTTAAAATTTGTTAAGAGAAGCTGTTTTCATTTAAGTACATGTATTAAATTAAATATAAATAAAAAGCAATTCTTTTAATTTAGTAACCTATCCATATCCTTCACGTGTTATTTCTTCCTCCGTTAACGTTGATTCGGTTAACGTAACTTTCTCGAGCAACACATCCCTAACGTTAAACGAGGCATTACTGTATTCGATAATTTATCTGTGAGGGGAGTTATTCAACTTTGTTTGAAAATATAAAAAAATCAACAATCAAAATGTAATAAAAAAATTTTCAGTAACCTGATGAGATAGGGTCAAAAAAGGAAAATCTTGCCCATTTACCAAACTCAACCAAATTTCGTATACATAATCAGTGTGACCCCAGAAGTCTAAAGATGCAAAAATTAATCCCCCTCCCCTACATGATTATAAATAATTTTATTAAATATTAAATATAAGTGAGGGGCCAGGTTGTATGGTAAAGTCAAGTGGATGGCCACATCAGAACACGTCAGCTTATTTATTATTACCTACCTATCTTTTTTCTAATAAGATTTCGATTAATATTAAGTAAAGAGAGTCATGTCTCAAACGATTTTCTTTTTTTTTTTTTTTTTTTTTAATAATAAATATGCATCTTAATGAAATGCCGCTATTGAATAATTAAAAATTAAATTTTAATTTTATGCTGGTTTGTTATAAATGCAGATTAAGATAAAATCGTGACATGTTCAAGCAAGGCTAACACAAAATGATTTTTAAAATCAAATTAATAAAAAATAAAACATTCTTCACCATAATATACGTATATTTATTTAATAATATTTTAATGTCATTTTTAATTTATAATTCTTGCGTCAACTTCTTAGAGCGTTTGTTCAATCAAGGAAAAATTTTCTTTTGCAATAATAAAATTAACTCTTGGTATAAACACTCTCTAGCTTTTTTCTTCTAGACAAGCCATTTTTAAAAATGTCTTCTTTACAGCCACTTTAGGGAAACTCATATAACGTGTTTAGAGTTGATGTACCTTTATAAATATCCAAAGAAAGCCTTATTTTGTTCTGTTTGATAAATTACCTCTAAAACTACAAAGAAAGTTTTATTTTAGAATACAGGGAGCTTTAAGATAATCCTTGTTCTGCTCTCTATTCTAAAAGAAAAAGGAAAATAATCACTCAGACAAAAAACTTCATGGTTTAAAACTGAAATTTATCTACATTACACTTAATTCGTTTTCAAAATTATACTCTTCAATGTTTCTTTCATTTTTGATAGTATATATTTTATTTTTAAATTTATTACTAAAATAGTGAATTCTGTCCATGACATTGAATTTGAAAGAAGCCTGGTGTCATTGATATTTGTTGTTTTCTTTCAAGCTTTCTTGGTTACTTTCCCTTATATTAATAAGTGAAATATTAGAATGACATTTCCAGAAATTGTCTTTTTGACATCTTTTGAAATCAAAAATTATAGGGGTAATTTTTTTAATGCTATACTTTTTCAAATTCAAATTGATATTTAAAATTTTGACTAATCAATTTCAAATAGTGATTATTAATATCAATAAACTTTCGTCACAACACTTGAAAACGACACCATAAATTGGTGTCGAAACATTGTACTTTCTGATGAAGATTTTCTCAATAAAAATGTGCAATCTAGGTGGTATCACCCGAAGCTTTTCTTTCTATAAACAGTAACTTAACCACCAAAGCATTAAATCTACAATCAATAGTGAATTGTGGTTATTCACATTTTGAAATTGATTTTTGAAATTCACTAATTTTGAAATTGATTATTCCCGAATCAAAATCGATTAATCCGACTTTAAGGTTGAAAAAGTTTAGTTAAGTATACGATATTCTTTAATGTAAGAGTGCAAGATTTCAAAAGAAATTCGCGTTTTGATTTTAATGGTTCAAAAAGTGTCCCAAAATCAATGAATCTATGATTTCTCTGTGGTCGCGATAATTAAAAAACTGTAATTCTTAGAGATATGAAATTTAAAACTTAATTTAGCTATCAGATCTTTGCCAGAGCTAAAGTTCAAATCGGTCAGCCGAAGGGCCCCTTTTCTCATGATATTTTCAGGTTTTCCGTCTTTTTGGCGAAAACAAATTCAACTATCAGCTTTATTGAATCCCAAGCTCTTTCTTGTCTTATTATTATTATTATTATTATTATTTTCAAATGTATGTCTTAGAAATTATTTCATATAAGTTTGAGTCAAAAGATTTAGTAACAAAGACCTTCTGTTTTCAAGTTCAGATAAGTGACGCTGATTTTTTTGCTCCTTGCAAAAAACAAAAACAAAAAAAAATGAATTCACTTTTTTTTCTTTTATGTTGGTTTGTTATCATAATGTCTGCGGTATTTTTTTTAATTTCTTACTAAAAAAAGCGAATTCTGTCCAAGACATTGAATTTGAAAGAACCCCGCTGTCACTGATGTTTCCTTTTGTTGTTTTGTTTTTTGTTCTGCTTTCTTTTTTATTTTTATTTTAAACACATTAATGTGGCTGTAATTTCATAATTTGAAGAAAGCCATTACCTGGGCATGGCTGTTTTGAGAGAAAATATCTTTTATTTGTGAGTTGCCCTGTCAAATCGAGACCCAATTGGTCAGTGACAACCAAACAACCACGAAAACAACAAACCACGATGAGTATCTGCTGGCATATGGTGGAGCAGGAGCAACACGGGTTGCCCGCCAGCTGCTGCCCAAGGCCCTTCGCCAAACAAACTTTATCTCTCCCTTTCGCTCTTATCTCTGCATTCTGTTCTGGTTTTGTTGATAATCTCACCTGAGTACGTTTGCGTTTTATATCACAGTGGGATTTTTATTTTTCCACTTAAAGTTAAAATATCGGAACGAATACAATATTAAATTTTTAAACAATATTTTTGTTAGATAATTGAACCACCTAAAAGCTAATCCATTTATCATCAACATAATATGCACAGCTCAAATTTACAAACTGATTATTTTTTGCGTTACATATTTTTTTATTTTCACATTTAAATCAATATTTGAAGTGGAAATCAATATTTAAAATTCCAAAATACATAAAATTAATTTTTTGAGATTTATTGTATTTTAACTTTACCAGACATATTTCTATACTCTAAGCCAGTGTTTCTCAACCTTTTGTAGAGCGAGGAACCCCAGAGCACTTATATTTATTTCTGAGGAACCCCTAGCACTAAAATATGAGATATTTAATTTTTTGTCAAAATATCAACATCATGCTTCTTTTATAGCTTCCAAATATAACATGCCGATGACGGTGTTGCCACATTTTAAAAATTTGCTAGATTTTGGGGAAATTGGCTACAAAAAAAAACGTGTATTTTAACCTAACATTTTTATTTTCATGAATAATATTATAATTAAATTTTTTTTGGAAATGTCATTTGGATACCATGCCCCTTTCGGAACGGACAGTTTGTTTTTTTTACATATTCAATGTACCTGTACTCATAAATAATATTCTCATCTATTTGAAAAGCAATATTATTTCAAACGTCATTAATAACAAAATAATAATAAAACAATTTAAATGATGTTTTCATTTTGTTACTAATGTAACGTAATCGTTTTAATATAAGAAAGTTAAGGAACTTTAGAGCAACAAAAATAGTATCACTGAGACAATAATAGTGATGTTCATCGCATTCTTAAGTATCAATGGTTTTATTTGACTATAAGGTAATACTTAGACTCTAAATTTAGTATTTTTTTTTACATGACAAATTTTTTGAGGTGTGATACTACTAACTACTATTTTTGTTTTTCTATTTTTTTCTTTTATTGACTTTTATGCACGGGCAATCCCAAACCTCCCTTTGTGGAACCCTGGGGTTCCGCGGAACCCAGGTTGAGAATCACTGATTTATCATATACTGACTACCTTTTCCCTCTCGATATTATATAAAAATTCAAAATAAAATAAAAAGGGCACACCCCCATTAACATTAATATTTAAAGCTGTAAGAATTCAATGGTTTGCACACTTTATTAGATACCCAATAACTAACCGCACCGCAACGATTTTATTTGAGACTGCTTCAATAGGTCAATAGCTCCCAACAATATATTATACAATCACCAATCCAGGAACCACCAGCGCTACATGTTACTTAACTTTCAAGATAGGGCAAATCTGAAATTATATCGATTGTAATAAGTCAAAATTTCACAGAATATTAAACAATCATCAATCCAGGAACTATCTTTGCTACATGTTATTTCACAGATCAGCGGAATCGAATGCTACAAATATAATTATATTATTAAGGCGGCTGTAATAAGCTAATAAATTTTTGATAGCATTAAAAATTTTTTGTGAAAATTATTGATAATAACCCTTACAAGCGATGGGGATTGAAAATTTCACAAATATTAAAAAAATTATTTCATTAAATAGACATCTCACGTAAGAATTAAATTAAATATTTTATCTTCTCCATAATATAAATATTTCATATTTGAATTTTAAAGTTGAATAAACTATTCCAATCTTCATCCAAGAAGTAAATCCTATTAAATCGAAAATTATTTATATTAAGAGAATAGAAAACAATAAATTACCTATATTATTTAAAAACTCTTTACTCTTCAATTTTAATTAAATTTTCACTTAGCAAAAAAAGGTAATATAATAGCTAGTTTTCGAAGTTATTATAATATTTAAGAATTTTAGCTATTCGATAATTTTTCTGGCCTTGTCCACTAATTTTTTCGTACTTTTTCTCTGTTTCAGGTAAGCAAGCCAGTGGCGAGTTTCTCCTTTACCAAGGTCATAGGCCTATCATACCTTGGTCTATGTTAAAAAACGGCGTATGAAATCAGCAGTGAGTAACGCCGACAGCCTTCGACGATAACCATTATTTTATGTTTTTAATAATTCATCACCCTCATTGCCTCACAATCATTATCAAGCCTTTAGCTTAGATTATCAAAGTTCATACCAATGAGGACGTCAATTATTATTTATCGCTTGACAAAACACACCTCTCTTGAACAATATTCTCAGATCATTCGCGAATATTTTAAATTATATCATTTCTAGATTATTTTTCAAATTAATCGAGTGAAGTTAAAGTGAAATTTTTAGAGGTTGATTCAGACCTAATAATTCAAAAACAACTAGATTAGAATATAGCGAAAAATGACATTATTATAAACTATATATCTTTTTTCGTTTTCCGGAACAAATCGGAGGTATGTCTCATGGACACAGCTTCAAAATTTCAATTAGATACGTCCAGTAGGAATCGTTGGATAGATCTTTTACAAAAAGTCTTCAGTTTTGTAGGAAAAATAATTTAATTGTTTCAACAGAATTTTTGTAAATAAATAGACTCATGATCTTCAATTATAACATTTTTTTCAATGTAATAATTAAATTAATTTTTAGTTATTTTCTTTTTGCATGATTGAGTTGTTGATTACAAGAGAAGCTTCTGCTGAAACCATCTAGATGACATTTTTAATGAATATTCTTTTAACTTCAATGGTTATTTGTCATATAATTGAAAGAAATTTAATAATCTCGACAAATTATTTTTATTTATTTACATTTATTCACTTAACAGTTTCGGCCCCAGTGGTCGACCAACTTTAGTATTACTAAAAGAATGAAACATTAAAAAAAACTTCGTTACATCAGTATAAATAATAAATTACAATAGAACCTCGTTTATCCGGACTAGCTGGGACCAAAGGCAAACCGGATAATCAAAAATTCAGATAATCCGGATATATGGATAAAAAAAATCCTCAAATAAGCGAATTTGAATTTATTCCCATAAAAAAAATATCAAAATTACCTACATAGAATTGTTTAATGGTGAAATTATAATTGTATTCTTGCTATCAGAGTTAAAAATTATTATCTACGTGAACATTTATTAAAATACAAATGTCTACAAATCCGGTCCGGATAAACGAGGTTTTACTGTATATAAATAATATTATATTAATACATACAAAGTCGTTTTATTTTTGGAGATTATCTATAAAACATATATTTATTTATTTTTATTTGTTTTCATAGATTTTACTCATGTGTATTGTATGCAGGAAATGTAGATAAGGGGGGATTCAAGGGGTTCAGCCCCCCATACATGTGACTGTCAATTTTCTTTTCTTTTCGAACCACGTCCTATTACTACATAGGTGTGTCTGAATTATGTGTATATTAGAAAAGTATTTTAATTTTGTTTTACCTATGCCAGGGTGATGAGGAATAAGATACCTGAACAAATCAGTTGCTCATTCACCGAACCCTCCCCCTATCTCATTCACCAAGCCCCCCCATAAATTTTAATACTACCAATGAAAGAAGTTATTATTAAATCCTGTAGCCCTGGGTGAACCATTTCATCGCAAAAAGAAAGAGTTTAAAAAAATTTCAGGTAATGGGTCATCTTGAAGAATTAAACATTTTAAGACACAAGATAAAGTAGAGATGGGATTAAATTGAAAGTTTTTGTGCCGAGGGTAGCATAATTTTTATATATTTAAGGAGACAATAAAAGAGTGTGTCTTCTGCTGGAACTATAAATTTTATTTATAACGAGACTATAGTTTCGAGGGCTTTGCCCTTTTCATCAGTCTATTACAATTGAAGCCCTCGAAACTATAGTCTCGTTATAAATAAAATTTATAATTCCAGCAGAAGACACACTCTTTTATTGTCTCCTTCAAGATATTAAGGATTAATGACTTTAGTATTAGAGGTTGGTCTTGAGAAATTGAAGGATTATGGATCAAGTAAGATGGACTATCTAGTACTGATTAGTATTTTATTTTGCTAGAACAATTGCCATGGTTATTAAAAAAAAAAGGAAAGGAAAGAACCGAAACGTTTCTAAGAGGATTCAAGGATTAAGTGAACGTATCAAAACCGGATCTCGTTTGTATTAATGGCTCGGTTCGCCATGTCTTCCCAGGTGGAAGTTGGCCCTTCATACTCGTGAATAAAATTTATTCCGATGATTATTATAATTTTACACGACGCCGTTCATATAGCAAATATCGAATGTAGACTAGAATATCCGGATCGTTTCCTCTTCACGCTCATCATCTAACGGATCTTTGACCGTTCCTTATAATTATTCTCATTTATTACTTAATAGTAAACCGAGTGAGAACACTATACTAGTTTTAATTATTATTAGATCAAGGTACTCAATTCAGAGGGGGTCATTGTTTTCTTTTCATGTCTTCAATCTAGTGAAAACGTATCTAAAGATTAGATAATGCTACCGTCCTTGATCAATATTCCTTATCGTGGCTAGAGTGTTTTAATTAATCTTTTCACAAATTTTAGCCAAATAGAATAATTAACTATAATTACTATAACGAATTTCTTTTAAGGTTTTAAGATATCTTTCTAAACTAATGTCCTGCAATAGAATGACATTAATGGGATTCTATAACTCAACATCAAAAAAATTGAACCCTTGATAATTAAAATAAACTGCAACGGATCGTTGCTAAACTTTATCCAAATTCATATGAAATATTAATGTTTATTCCTTTAAATAAATCAGATATCACTTGCAATTTGCAGTTCATGTTGACTTTAACTCAAAAAGAATGATCGATTCTCATTTAACAGTCGAGGAATAACAATTCTACATTGTATTTTTGACATTTCGGTTATTATTGGTAATCTTTGCTTAAGACATGGAGGAATCGACTTAAAATCAAAAATAGCGAATGATTCTCATCTAATACTTGAGGAATAATAATTCTACCTTAGATTTTTGACCCTTCGATTATTATTGGTAACCATTGCTGAAGACATGGAGGAATCGGCTTAAAATCAAAAATAACGATCGATTCTTATCTAATACTAGAGGAATAACCTTATTGCATTTCATTTTTGATGTTTTGACTATTAATGGCAACCTCTACTGAAAACGTGGAAGAATCGACTTAAAATCAAAAAGAGTAAATTCTTTTATGGCAAACAACTCAAGCTTGACGTCACGTGCTAAAATTCAATCTCATTGAATCCTTCAATTTGTGACCTTAATTGAGTCTATGGGTTCCGTAGTCTTTACCTGAGGACCCTTTGAAGTCGCGCTTGCCGCGAGAGCGATTCCAATACTTTCTCCCATGCTTCGCATTGGATAAAGTAAAAAAACAACAGATATTCCTTTGAATTGATAACCTCCTCCTTTATTTGAAGTCGGTTAAAAATACCATGAAAAAAACAATTTTTTAGGAAAATTTTGACTGTTGCTATATCGTCGCCTTAGAGTGTAAACCTGCTAACTCACAACAAGGAAATTTTAAAGGGCAGAGAAAAAACAAACAAAATTTAATATCGTTGTTATTGAAAGAAATTATTTTTCACATTTTTTTCTACAACTTACGATCGTAATTTTAAGTAGCAGTTTTACTTGGACGATGCTGCATCTCTTTTTCTTTCGTACGGTATTAATATGTCATATATTATAAAAAATGGATTTAACAGGCTTATACTCTAAGGCGACAATATCCTATTAAAGATGTTATTTTGTAAATTTTATTTTAATGGTTTTATTAAGTATACATAACATTATATAGAATCGCTCCGTAATTTATCCCCCTCTAAATTTACACTCTTTAGATTTAAAACTATGTTAATCTTCTGATTCGAAAATGTAGAAAATCAGAAAAAAAAATCGAATTTTTAAATGAGGATATATATCTGAACCGTTCTAGCGAAAGAGCTGAAATTCTTCATTAGTTTACTTTTGTTAAGACAAAAGTTGAATTTTTCTAGTTCGAACCGTTCGCTGACAAAATTATTATTAATCTCGAAAATCCATAGAGCGTGCAAATTTTTTCTTTTAATTTTTTTAAGTTAAAATATTGCTTCTGTTTCGAGGTCGCGATCGTTTTGTAAAATAAATATTTATCTATTGTAACAGGTATATATATAGCACGTATACAGTCCACGCCTTACTTGACTATACATATAATTATGGTAAATGGTTTGATGAATATTTGTTATTGTCATCATCATAATAATATTGGACAAGACAAACTGAGGAAAGAGTTGACATTTCAAGTGGATATAAACCTTTCCTGTTGGGTGAACGTTTGACATTTCACACCCCGAAAATAAATGAATGGGGCCCCTCTATTTAAATTGCTCAAACACAAAAGGTCTTTACAAACGACCATATTAATAGAACGATTAAAAACAAAAATATATTTATAAGCATCACTTGAAAATGTCATTTTCAATTCATTTCATTTTCGATGATATTAACTGCTAAATTACCCGGGAGCTTCAAACAAAAATTTTTTCTTCAATCAATTGAAATATTAATAACAATAATGATATATTCTTTTTATAATATTTTAATATATATACTTTTTCTTTTTATAATTAGAATGACTATCGACTACATCTTTGCAATTTCAACTGAATTAAGTAACTACAAAATAATCTAAATTAAATATTTTGCTAACTTATGAAAACCCATAAATAGATCGTTTTGATTCTAGAAAATTTATTCTTTTCCAAAATGCTAGATGAGATGATATTTTACACTTGAATTCCGTGGAATTAATACTATATCCAGGTTAGGAATTTTTCAACATTTCCTCTTGCGTAATGATCTAATTAATAATGAATTTGGATTGATTTGTTCCCTTCCAATTGATAAGGAAAAAAACGATTCAAAATCTAGGTTTGATAAGCTATGAGTTTTAGTAGCCATTTGTAAAAAGAAAGCTTTACAAATGGGACTAAATTGCCTTCTTCAAATCAATAATTTTTTAAAGAAAAATTGTACTCGCTTCGGCTTAAATATACTAAACATTTTTAAAGAAATCTATTATTTAGGCAAAAGTTATTCTCTCGCAAGAAGAAGAGTATACAAGAGTTTAATAATTTTGCTATCTACAATTCAAAATGAATTTGGCCGGGATAAATCCGAAATATAAGTAGATTTAATCAAAGTAAACAGAATATAATGCCTTCCATCAAAGAAATAATAAGATGTTGAGGCTTTATTTTCATATGGCGGGAGCATCATATTGTCAGAGTTGGAATTTATATGCTACGAATATCAGAAAAGAACAGATTCTTAGCTTTCTAAATGACATACTACAGATGAATTTTGAAAATTGAATGGATGAATAGAATTGTAATAACGTAGATATTGTAGGGGAAAATAATAGCTTTTTCGAAGCGCACAGCGTGCGCAGGCCAAGTTCGAGCATTAACTTGGCCGTACACGTTGTAAGCTATTTACACGAACAATTGCTAACCAATTTCGACCCCCTCTGCAGCTCAGAATCCATTTGAGATACAGAGCTGATATACGTATGTAATCCATCTTGAGGAGAGTATCAAATTTCAAAAATATAGCTTAAATAGATTCTGAGATATGGACCTGAGAAAATAGCTAATTTTGGCACACACTCACTCACTGACAGGTCATCAAAACCTATAGGGTACTTCCAATCATTCCAGCATCATGAAATTTCGCCTGCTAGTAGAGTTTGGGACACAAACAAAGGAAAATTTCAAAAATCCAAACTTTCTATCTTTCAACCCCTTCAAAACGGGGGAGAGGGTCAAAAATGAAAATTCTAGCCGTTGTACCAAACTCAACCAAATTTTGTATACATATTCTGTGGGTCCCCAGAAGGCTAGAAATGCAAAAACTAACCACCCAAAGGGGGGGGGGTCAAAAATAAAAATTCCAGCCCTTTGGACCAACGGGCTTCCTCATAGCTTGCAAAAAGAAGAGAAATCTTAACCAAAACATTCTGTGAAAAAACAGACCAAGTTCGAAAAAGTAGTGAAATCTAGGGTGCAGCCAAGTTATATTCGCCAAGAATAATCAAGTTGAGAAAATAGTAGATCTCTCAACTTAATTATTCTTGGCGAATTTAACTTGGCTACACACTAGATTTCACTACTTTTTCGAACTTGGCCTGTTTTTTTACAGAATGTTTTGGTTGAGATGAAATAATATACTGGATGGTCTTCAGACATAGGGGATATTTTATAGGATGGATAGAAAAGAAGAGAAAGACCTAGATTAGACTATTTTTCTTAGTTAATTAGGGATATGGGGTGTGCGACTTTAAGTGAGCTAAAAGTATTGTCTTGGGATTGCATCAGATGCGGGCGAGGTGAGTTTAATTATGATTAATGATAGTTATTTATTTTCACTTCTTTTAGAAGAGGATTTGTATGTATGTATTGTAGATCTTAAGTTTTAAATAATAGAAAAATGAAGATAATGAAGGGAGCACTTAGACGACCTTTAGACAGCATGAACAGAGTGAAGTCGGTGAGGACCCATATATTGTAAGAAAAACAAAATTAAAAAAAAAAATTCTTAAAATTTCTTTCAAAAGCATATTATAGTAGACTGAGGGAAGACGCCCTAGTTTTTAACTTTATTTTATATAAAATAGCACATTGCTTTTATTTTTAGCCAAACATTTTATCAACAATATATGTACTTTTGTGATTAATAAAAAAATAAGTTTCGCTTTGAAAAACCATTTTTTACCTAAAAAAAATTTGTAAAGGTTTGAATTTCGGCATCTTACCCTAATCTTGGGACTAATAGAAAGCCCACACTACAAACTCACTAAAACTAACCGAGTTATTTCTCTTCTATCAAACCTACGACTAATATGAAGAAGCAAAGTATGTTTCCTACCCTGAACTAATGCAAATAGCGGTTCCGGGCTAGGGTGAATCGGGGAAAGGAGGGGTTTTAGTCGGTAGGAGTCCGGCACTACCCATGAAGAGGTGTCCATGACGGATTTCCCTTCCAAAAAAAAAAAAAAAGTAAACTATGTTTGGATATGATTTCGGGTACTTACCAGAGCAATTAGGATGACAAAATCATTTAAAAACACCACTTAAAACTGTGATTAATCAACAAAAACTATTTGTATAGTGTCAATGGGTACACACCTTCATTCCAATTTACAAGTTAGCTGTTTTACCGCATGGGCGTGGGTGATCCACGTAATAGGGCATCTTGTACAATACGGCGTCTCACCCCAATCTACTCTATATTACTAAACATCAAAATGAAACAGAGGAAAAAGTTAACTTTTTCAAGGCTCAGTTCTATGTAAATTTTAGTTATTTTTGTTGGTTTGAGTTAAAAAGTGAGCCAAGTTTCAGCTCATTACTTTCAACCCTTCATTAACTACTCATGTAATGTCATTTGAATTTTATCCTTTTTTGAACCGGAATTTATTATAATCTAATACAGATATACATTTTCAGGTTGTTTCTTTGAAATTTTAAATTTAAGTTACTATACCAGAGTCCTCAGATGTCACTTGATCCTTGATATAATAGTCCTTTTGATTTCAATTTGCATCGCTTCCTCCAACACGTCAAACCTTGATGGTTTAAATTTAAATAACTGAAAATGGTTTTCTAATTGAGTTTATTAAAATACTACTTGAATGATTAATCATTGCGTAGGTGGTTGAACTAATGAATGATTAATTAATAATCTGCTTGATTAATATCAGTTCTGAATATAAATTTTTATTAAAAACACCAATTAAATTTTTAAACTGTTAGATTGAAGTATTCTTAATTAAGAAGAACCCAAGAGATTCTGGCCTCTGATATGATTATTCATTAATTAAATAGAATTTTCTAAACAGCTCACTTCCTTTCCAATGCACAGTCAAGATCTCTGCCTGCTGCAAGCCTGATCTAAGTTTACAGCTGAGTTTCTGGATCCATCAACCGTGAAGCATCTTGAAAACTGTGAAAGTTCTCTTTTTCTCTCTTTCTTTCAAAATTCGAAATAATTTAGCAATCATTCGATCCTACGTAAAATAATAAAAAAAAAGGAAGTCCGCTCAATCGGAGGCCATTAATTCCTCATGACAATAGATCGATTGCAAAAAATAAAATGTGTACATCGAAACTAATATACTTAATCTAAAGAGAGCTAATTTTGTATTATTTATCCTTTTATTTAACATAGATTCTTTGCCTCTCTCTTTGTCTTTGTTATTTAATTTTTGACCTATCTCTCCTGAGTCGATTTTTCTAAAATTTTGCCCCCATACTAATTTAAAATGACAATTCACTATTTCATTAATTTTGAAAATTAATAGAGAAATATATAATATATACTAGAGTCCATTTAACCAAACTCTACGTAGTATGATACTTTAAGTGTTAAAAAATTTAGTACTGGGGCCGAATTATAGCAGGTCATATTTTTGTCTTGAGGTAGGCTTGATCTCGGGCCTTCCGCTTCATCTTTCGTCATGACGATGATGAAGCAGGCACGCTACACGCCTGACAAACCCGACCTCTAAAAAAAACTTTAAATTACATTAACAAGTAATCTCACTGCCTACAAAATGGTATTATTATATAAGTCAAGGGGAATTTTATTCTTCGAGTGGCTTCTCACCCAAAGTTACATAAAATTTCTTTAAACAAATAGAATATTGTAATTGAATTTTTATCCGATTCTTTCCTAGCTGATTTTCTTAAAATTCTGGATACATATCTATTGGAGATGACAATTCAAACTTAATCAATTACAGAAATTAAGGAAAATGTAATTTAAAGGGTATTTTTTACTCTGATAAAAAGCTTTCAAGGAAAAGAACCAAAAACATAAAATCATCTAAGGAATAGGTTACTTCTAGATATCTAGATGGTCGATTTGAATGAAAACCTTGCTGTGATATCTCGATCCAATAACTCATCAAGTTTTATTTCAAATATATTTGCTATTTAACTTTTTTTTTATAGTGATACGAAACACTTTGGTGTACTTTTTGTGCTCTGAAGTCCACAAAGTCCGATTTTCGTTTGAAAACTTGTACTCATCTGTATCTAAAATCGCTCACTTCTCATAGACCAAAGGTTATGAAATGGAAATATATAAAAAAAAATTAAAACATAATTTATTCGAAAACTAAAAACCATATTTGCAAAAGTAAAAACAAGGACTTTTATCCTGAAATTCAATTAAAATTAGCGCCTACACTTAAGTATATTTTTAATCATAGGAATAGTATGGGAATTTTTTTACTTTATCCAATGCGAAGCATGGGAGAAAGTATTGGAATCGCTCGCGGCAAGCGTGGCTTCAAAGGGTCCTCAGGTAAAGACTACGGAACCCATGGACTCAATTAAAGTCACAAATTGTAGTATTCAATTAGGTTGAATTTTAGCACGTGACGGTTTTGCCAAAAATTACATGGGGTCTCGTCGAGAGGCCAAAAAGTGCGATTTTTTCATTTAGTGCGTGCGTATGGATGTATGGATGGATGTATGGATGGATGTATGGATGGATGTTATCGTTTTTTTGGCCCACGATTTTTTCCACACCGTTGCACCAATTGAAATGAAATTGAAAACCTACCATTAGTTTAACAAAATGAAGCGCTGATTAGTTTTTGGTACATATCGGACCACAAACATTAGTACTTTATTTCAGTACTTTTTTAGTTTTTTCTAAATATCTTGAAAATGACTTAACCAATTTTGATGAAATTTAATATCCTAATTAAGTACCTTGGGGACCACAAAAAAGGTTAAATAAAGTTTTTAGTAAAATTATATTTTAAAGTACTTTACTCAAGAACATATTAATATTTCAAATGAATTTGGATAAAGTTTAGCAACGATCCGTTGCAGTTTATTTTACTTCTCATTATCTTCTTTAAAAAGTATATAAATATTCTTATATTCATTTTATTAATTTACAATAATATTCCTCACTGATGGTGTCTTCGACCTCGTTATTCTATTTTGATATTTATTTATTTTTATTCTGATTCCAAGTTCAAAGGATGTCAGAGACAACAGAAGTTGATCCATTCAAAAGCATACGTTAATAAATTTTACTTTTAAATTAAATCGTAAAATATTCAATTCTGAAAACTTCTTGTACATTAGATTTCCAATTCTTTCTTCTTAATAGTTGTTTTGCCTCATTTACTGAGGCATCGAGGTTCTTTATTCGAAGGACGTTTGTAAGGTGAGATGATCAATTAATTTTTACAAATTTTAAACATTATATAACATTTCATGTTCGTTTTATTCCGATTGCAGCTAGTTGTTATTTAAATACAAAATCGTACTTGATTTCTCATATTTTATACGCTTCACTGCAGTTTTGTTTCTAGTTTCTGATTTTGATGAGGACATCAAACTCTCCTTCAATCATATATAATTTATTTAAATATATATTTAATTCTTTTATAAAATAATCTTACAATTTTTATTAGATATCGAAACGTTTCCGGAGAAATCCTCTTTTTATCATTGAAAATTTGGAAATATATACAGTAGAACCTCGTTTATCCGGACTAACTGGGACCAAAAGCAAACAAGATATCGAAAATCCGGATAATCCGGTTATATGCGCAATAAAAACAAAACAAATCCTCACATAAGAAAATTTGAATTTATTA
Source organism: Forficula auricularia (assembly GCA_024734495.1). Classification (NCBI taxonomy): domain Eukaryota; kingdom Metazoa; phylum Arthropoda; class Insecta; order Dermaptera; family Forficulidae; genus Forficula; species Forficula auricularia. The sequence continues at coordinate 18,580,877 of JALMQS010000153.1, read as the reverse complement.
CGATAAAAAAATGTTTATATCAAAATTACATATACCTAATTGTTTAAAAAAATACTCACGTTAAATTTTTAGTGAAATATAATTATTATACATTCTTGCTATCAGAGTTAAAAATTATTATCTATGTGAACATTTATTAAAATAAAAATGTTTACAAACCCGATCCTAGGGTCCGGATAAACGAGGTTTTACTGTAGTTGCTTTAAAAGAGATTTTTTTATCTCTAATAAACATTTTAAGATTGACTTATAAATGAATTGTAGGTATTTAGTTATTTTTGAAAAACAATCAATATATTATTTCAATATATATAGTACGTATATATGATCAGGTGATTCTTTTGAGCTATGTTTGTGAACAAATAAACATTTTTACTAATCCAATATTTTAATCCTTTTCACTATTAATATGACGGACACGAAATTAGAAAATGTGTTAAATTTTTCTAGTTTTGGCTTTTAATTTTTATTTAGTTTTCAATTGATAATAGATAGAGTCAACTAACTCAGTGATGGTTTATTGTTGTGACCGTCCTTTCATTTTTTATTTTATTAATGTTAATATAATTAATTATGTAAACACACTTTCTCCAGAAGCGCAGAGGCTACATGAAAAACTACCATTAAGATTCCTTAATAAATAATTGTAAATTAGGGAAGTTAATGTTCGTGTCCTATGACAATTTTACGCTCGATTTAGTTTCAAATGACGAAAAACATGTTTTCTTATAGTAAACTAAGTGTTGTTACCTCTTTCAGGGGTGAGAAGAGATTGTCACAGAAAGTGTCATCCGCACTTAATGCATCCCAATTGACACTGGAATAAACGATTTCGCTTGTGAGAAATTGTCTCATCAATTACTATTAAGGGTATCTAACCCCTCTGGGCCTTGAGGGCTGCAAATGTCTTTAATAGATTCCGTACGAGTAAAGACCTCTAAATTTCATTTTACACGGAGGCAGGCAAAAAAAGCCCTCTAGCATTAAATTCACCCCAAAAAATTTCACTCATTGCGTTTAAAAATGGCTAAAAGAAGAAGATTTTTCAACCATTTTTTTTCTATTTGGCAATGCCTTGTGTGTCAGCTTAGATTCTGACAATCACGATATGTCAAGAAAAAAAACGGAAATTCATACGAAGTTTGTTCTTGTGCCCCGTATTGGATTCTCTCTAGTCTTAGAACTTCCGGTTCCAAAATGCAGAAAACATTTTTTGATTGATTTTCATGAGAATTTAAGGCTATATTATAATATAAGTATTGTATCGAGTCTTGGAAAAAGTTTTCACTTTTTCCTCCATTTTATTTATAAATGATTAAAACGAGAAATTAACATCACTTTGTCATAAGTCATAAAATATTTTTTTATTCAGTAATTTATCATTGGAATGAAATGAACACTTTAACAAAAATAATTCACCTCCATAGACTACAAAAATTTTCATAATTCAACACTTCACTGGTCCAAAATTTAATCGCAATCTTGACACGTCTTATTTCCATATATGCATATACGTATAATTTATGGATTCAATTGCCTTTTGAGGCACCTGCTTGTATTTATTTGAAAAGTCATAAGCTATCTAATTAAATTAAAATTATTATACTTGATATTTATCACTATGTTATCTCGACGAAATTGTTGAGACAAATTTAATTAAGATCGATTCAGAATGGATATTTTTATTGATCAACGATCATTTTTTTTAAGATTCAAACATATTTGTTTGTGCATATAGGTCAGTTTACTTTTACATAGTTAGTATTGATCATAATGTTCACCACCTGTTCATTATCTATTCATTCATTCTTGCTAAGCAAAACAACCCATATATATTCTCTATTTAAGTTAGAGAAATTTTAATATTCATTTCTCTCCATATGTATCGATCATTAATAAATTACTATTTTTATATTATTTTTAAGATAGAGCATTTGCAAAAATAATCGTTGAAACTCGACTTAAAGACGCATCTTCTTATTTAACTAAGGCCGAATTCTTGGCTATATCCCTCGAATAACAATAAATTATTTTTCTTTGATTTTCTGTTATTTTCATCTATATTTCATGATAGAAAGGTAAAATTCTCATAAAATTTTTGTGTTAGAAATTACAAATATTTTGGCATCAGAAGGAACTTTCACAAAAAACAATTAATTTGTTTAAAAGGTTTATATTTTATGTTAGTTGATGAATTGAATGAATTGTGATAGAAAAAAGAATACTGTTTGAAATGTTTTTTCTCGTAGTAAAAAATCCTGACAAATAAGTTTAATAAATGAGCCACTGAAGAAGTTGCAAAACAGCAACGAAACGTATGGCATATTTAATCAAAACTTGTATTTAATTTAATTTAAAGTCTTGTCCAACTCCCTACGATTCCTTTAAATAATGAATTTAATATTATGTAAAATTCGCTACTCTTTTAGTAATATTATAAAAAATAATATTTTTACTTTACCATACAGGGTATGGTCATGTATTGTAATCGTGCATGAAAAAAGTGGTTTTTCCATCTTTTTTTCTAAATATCTCAAAAACGGCTCAAACTATTTTGATTAAAAAAATTGAACGAAACCATGGCATTTCTGTCTACAAAAAAGCCCTAATAAATGAACATCGAAAAAATTATATTTTTCGAGATAATAATTGTTTTGTCAAAATGTCTGTTAGTTAGTCTGTTATTCTGTTAGTACGTGCGTTACCAAATTTTTGCGGACGAGCTAGCTCAAAAACTAGTGTGAATATCAAAACCAAATTTCACACTTAGCTTTGGTGCATTGAGATTACGAACTGATTAGATTTTGGTACATATCGACCCAAAATTAAGGGAGGGAAAGGGGGTGTAGCGTCAAAAAAAGAAAATCTTGGCCCTTGTAGCAAACTCAACAAAATTTTGTATACATAATCAGTGGGCCCCTAGAAGTCTAAAAATGCAAAAACTAACCGCCCAAAATGTGTGTGTGGGGGGGGGGTTAGGATCAAAAAATGACAATCTTGATCCGAATTTAACCAAATTTTCTATACATAATCAGTGGGCTTCCAAAAGTATAAAAATTCAAAAACTAACCGCTCAAAATGGAGGGTGGGGGCAAGAAAATAAAAATCTAGGCACTTGTACAAAACTCATCCAAATTTTATATACATACCTAATCACTGTGTCCCAGAAAACTAAACATGCAAAAACTAACCACCCAAAATGGGGGGGGGGGGTCTGAAATTCTAGGCTCTTGTACCAAACTCAACCAAATTTTGTATACATAATCAGTGGGCCCCCAATAGTCTAAAAATGCAAAAACTAACCCCCCCCACTACATGATTTTAATTAATTTTATATAATATTAAATAGGAGAGAGGGGCCAGGGTGTATGGTAAAGTCAGGTGGATGGCCATATCAGAACGTGTCAATTTATTTAATTTCCAGGCCTGTTTTTTTTCTTTTTCTTCTACCTTATTTCTTAACAACAAGACGTTAATATTAATATTTATCTGGATTAGTGGACTTTATTTCCAGTGTCTGAGTCATCTAGTTCTAGAGCTAACTAAAACTTGTCTTTTTTTCTTTATTTCACTTTTATCGTTAGATGACAAGAGCATAGTCGCTCGTAATAGACTTGACGACGACGCCTCTTTTATCAGCTCGCGATTATATCAGCTCGTTTATACTTTGTGCTTCGCCTTCTTTTCTTATCAACTGCTGATTGTCAGGCTGTTTTTACCAGAAGCTTTGCGACAAAAAGGGATCTGATCTTGGAGCGAATTTTCGTTTTATCTTTTAATCCATTGTCAAATGTCAACGCTAATGGAAATCTTTAATGTTTTAAAGGATAATTATTTTTTTGAAACACATACGAAATTTGCATTCAGCAGTTCCTTTGGACAATATTAGCCAGAAGTACCATAAGCTGACATTTATGCACACTTCATTTTTGAGCCTGTAATTAAAAATTTAAAAAAATGCTTTATTTCTTTTAAAATTTACTAAAAAATAGAAAATGAATTTTTCTTTAGTGTTCACAAAATTTTCATGGCGCCATGACTAAAAATAAAAGGGTGGGCGTTTTTAAGTAGTTGAGATTTATTTATTAACACCACTTTTGTGAGCATTTTTTAGGTCCTAAATAAAAATGTATTATCTATTTCTGAGAGCATTTTAAAATAAAAGCGTTTTTTTTTTTTTTTTTTTTTAATAATAGGGGGTTAGATTGTCCGAGGGGTAGAGTCTTTGCCTATAAGCAGAAGATTTGAGGACCCAAACTCAAGTCCGCCTGGATTAAAAAATTTGACTATATAATCTGTCCCCTACACTATTTTAGACACACATAAAAGATCACATAGAGAATCTAACTAAATGAACTTTATTCCCAAAATCATTAAAAAAAAAGTTTATATATAATTACTGTCGAATATTAACGTTAAAAGTATTTTTGATTTTTCAAATGACATTCGTTTTATTTTTAAAAATACTTGTCGATTTGATGCTTTGGTTGTTGAGTTGTTCAAAAAAAAGTTTCGGCTTATTAAACCACCCGGTTTACACATTTTTATTGAGAACATCTCTTCAGAATGCACGTTGTTTCGGACCTTTTTTGAGTCATTTTCAAGTTCTCTAGATTTCTAGAAGATGTCTGTTGAAAAAAAATATTTACCTCCTCCTTTTTTTTTTAAAGTCGGTTAAAAACTTGTCGAAACGTCGTGCTTTCTGATTAGATTTTTTCAATAAAAATGTTCAAACTAGAGGTGGTTTAAGCCGACCGAAACTTTTCTTTCGATAAAGATAAATTCTTATAATTGTATTTATTAACATTGTAAATTGAGATCCAATTTAATTTCGCAGACGTTTCGTCTGCTATTAGAAATTTTAATTTCGAAATAAATAATATCTAGTTTATTTTTCAAAATATTTACATTTAAGAAAAAAATTCTATAGTTTTCATTTTCTTTCAAACTATTCATTAATGGAATACATATAAATTCAATTTATTTTTAATGAATTTTCGCTTGATATTTTTAATAACTATTAATTTTTTTCTAGTTGTTAAATAATTTCATTTGCTTAGGAAACCCTTTATTATTTTTTACCATAGAGAATTTCAAATTTATACTTTGCAATTTGAGGTTGCATCAAAGTATTTCAGCGAACTCTATGTTTAAATTATTCATTAATATATGTAGAACAAATAGAATTTCAATTAGTTTGTTTAAACACCACCATTTCTTGATGGGTGCTTTAAATTACTTTGATATAAGAATAATAATTTCATTAAATTTCGGTATTGATGCCAGTGCAGATGAAGCTGAATAAATTAAAAATATAATTAAATAAATAATATTTTTTTAAATAATCTTTATTTAATTTAATCATATAAACCGTATTTCATTAAATATAAAATGATTCCACGCTAATTTGATAAAAAACAAAATATATTTTTGACTTATGCTGAAATATTTTATGACAACTACTATTTCATGATATTATATAGATCTAAAAATTAAATTTGCCTTATATAGAAATTTGAAATAATTATATTAGCTAAGTAACAGGTTAGTTAGAAATTTATTTATTTTTTAGATAGGGCAGGATAGTCATAAATAAAATTTCATATATCCAGCTGGAAATTAAATATAAATATGTAAAAATCCTCATCAGAAAAACATTTGCTTAATAACATTGGAATTATAAATATAAATAAATCTTTCATTTATATTTTATTTTACTTTGATGATTTATGTGCAATATTCAAATACATCATGTGTTTTCATAAATATCAAATTTCTTTCTTAAATAAATAAATAAATACTTATGTAAATAAGGAAAATTATTATTGATCATTTTTCTTCAGTCTTATATAAATTGCTTTATATATGTACATTTATTCAGCAGTAACATATTGTATTTCTATACCTAGAAATGAATGCATTTTTCACATAGAGAACGCCTGGAGTTTAGGCTACCAATCTAACAGCCTGCCTTTGAGGTTGCGGATATTGCAGGCAACTCTCTCTTATAACTAAATGTTACTTCGGTTGATTATAATTTAAGAAGTAATTTTTTCTATAAATAGATGATATTTCGGTTGATTATAATTTAAGAAATAATTTTTTCCCTTATTTTATTTTGAGAATTAACTTCTCGAAACGCTTTGGAACTTTTTCTAATTTTTTTCATTTTTACTTTTTTTCTAGGTGAGTTGAGATCTCTCTCATTGCCGAGGCCAGCTATTGGTCAAACTTTTTCTACCCCACAGTATTATAAAGGTATTTCTTTTAAAAAGCTATTGTTTATTTTTTACTAAATAATAAAAGCTTAATTCATTTTAAAAAATTACAAAAGTCCACGTCTCACCCTTCAAACTAAGTTCAACTGAACTTTGTTTAGTGAAAAATAACTAATTTTTTGTTGAAATTTTAATCACAATTATATTATTTTTGCATTAATTTAAATAATATTACTGATTTTAATTTTATTTTAATTTTGAAAATAAAATGTAATATAAGTATATTTATATATGTTGCATTAAAAACCCGTTTTTTAATAAGAACGGGTTCTTACTATTTAAAACGCGTTTCACTGAGTACCTTTGTGGGAACTAGAATTTACTGATGTTGGTTGAGTTTGGTTCAAAGGTCTGGAATCTTCATTTTTGACCTTCCACATCATTTTGTGAGTTTATTTTCAAAAATTTTTAAACGAAAATGTCAATGATTAGAAGTAAAGTTGTAGAAGGTGTAATTTTTGACATTTTTGACAAAAAATTTTGAAAATAAACGCCCAAAATGAAGGGGAAGGTCAAAGATGAAGATTCTAGACCTTTCAACCAAACTCAACCAATATCAGTAAATTCTAGTTGCCACAAAGGTGTTCAGTGTAACGCGTTTTAACTAGCAAGAACCCGTTCTTACGAAAAACGGGTTTTTACTGCAACATACATATATATTGGTGTGATTTAGTTTATCATGTTTCCACTTGGAAGCGCCACTTTATTGTATGGCTTTATTTTAAGTAATATCGATTATTTTATATAATAACATTATTTAAGCTTTCTTTATATATTAATAATCATTACACTATGTTTTTAATTATATTTTAAACGATAATACCAATAACTATAATTGAATATAACTCTAAGAATATGGTTGAGAGTTTTAGTCATAGATGGCGTATGCATTCCCAATTCAGTTTCCGTTTAAAGTTTTACGAAGTTCTACAATATTTAACTTTTTATTTTATCGTTAATTTTATATACTAAATAAAATTTCCAATATTTTTTAAGTAAATAATTTACTAAATAGTCAATTTAAATTATGATCGTTTTTTTTTATTATTATCTGTCGACTAGATTAAATTCGAATACTGAATTATTGAATAAATCCTTAAATATTTATTTATTTATTCATTAATTTATTGTGATGAGTCGTTACTATTACGCACAAAAAGAAAAACGCATTTTTATTTCTAAAAAAAAATCAGTATAAGTATCCAACCTTGAGCTACACACGCTTTCAAGTTCATTCTTATCTGATTGGATATTATAGATTTTTTCAGGTATAAAAACACAATGACCACTGTTCAAATATCTCTTTCTACCTACTGAAGGTGAAATACTTTTCATATTATTCCTCCCTTATTATTATAAAATAATCTTTGGTATCCATTGTTTTAATAATTATATCGAAAATCCATCAATTACATCTTTATCACTCTATCAAAATATATATCTTGCGTTTGGGCAATAGAAACTTTCCCTTGATTGACTTTTTCTGCCTACGTTTTCAACATTTGAAAACAAGTCGTTTTGACTTCAAATTTTATACTATAGCTAACTAGTACCTAAGTAGAAAGAGGGATAAATCAAATGGGGCATGGAAGTACGGAGTATTTTTGTTTCATCCATCAAAAAAAAAGAATTCAAACTACTTATCCTATACTTTAATATTGTACATTTGTTTCTTTACTGGTTGGGTTATTTATCGAAAGAAAAAACTACAATAAATACACAAGTCTGCCAAATTTAACTTTTGAAAAGTTGTTGATATTTTTGAATATTATTCTAATTCCTACACCCGAATAGAATAGAAATTGCTATATGAAGAAATTCTATCACATGACAATTTTTTTAAATAGGATGAAATTTTCATTTTTTTTTCACTTTTTCATTTATCAAAAACCCATAATTTACTCATGAATTAAAATGATGGTATTTTTTTCTTCAATATGCCGAGAAATAGATATTACCTATATTTAAAAAAAATTCTAAAAAATATGTAGAAAAATTTTCACAGTCCAAAATCTAGGGGGTCCATTTTTTATCATTTTTCACTTTTTAAATCCTCAAAACTTATTCAGATATTAATTTAAAAATATTACTATGCGTAAATATAATTATTATTTTGAGTTTCATAAAAATAGGCTAACACTATCTTTTTATAACATTCGATACTTTTACTTAAATTTCTAGGATGAATAAAATAACATAAAAACATCAAATTATTACCTTATATACTCTAATATTATTTTAAACCTTATGAACTCTAATAACACCGGTCAACACAATTTTTGTCCTAAAGTTTTAAATATCAAATTTGTGTTCCTTTTACGTAAAAAATGAAGGGAAAATTGATTTTTTTAAAAAAGTTTTCTTTTGTAGTGGTTATAATAATAATAAACGATGAAAAAGACCATTTTGACCTATTTTCGAGTCCCATTAGATATTAATCAGCAATATTTGAAATCAAAATATTTTGTCGACGTAATAGAAAACAGCTTCCTCTTTGATTTTCAAATTACCACTTCTTTTTAGCTCAATTAGAACTCGAATTATAACTAAAAAACTAAGACATTATGTTTTTATCTATGTTTATTATCCTTTTAATCACGTAGTTTTAGTTTTTTAGTTATAACTCGAGTTCTAATTGAGCTAAAAACAAGTGGTAATTTGAAAATCAAAGAGGAAGCTGTTTCCTATTACGTCGATACAATATTTTGATTTCAAATATTGCTGTTTAATATCTGGTGGGACTCGAAAATAGATCAAAATGGCCTTTTTCGTCGTTTATTATTATTATAACCACTACAAAAGCAAACTTTATATGGAATATAGGTATTTTTCCTTTATTTTGATGCACACTGAATAGAAAAATCATGAAATAAATCTTAGGACAAGCAAAAGAATAAGTCTCTGAAAATACAAAAACAAATAAACATTCAAAAAATAATTTTAAAATAGTCTAATGCTAATTGAGAAATCTTACAAACCCAATATCTAATAATGCGTCAATAGAAATGATTCACCTGCCTTACAACCAATACTTTGTTTAGGATCGAATACAAATAGGTATTTTTATTATTATTTCTAACCGGAAATATTTATAAAAGTAAAGTGAAGTTATGAAAATTATATCGAATTAGAAAAGACGATCTCTTTGTTTCAAAGTTATATTTTTCCTACGCGAAAAAGGACATGGATGTAGCAGGGCGCGTGTCTGTCCTAGAAGAAGCAGGTGGGCTACAATTTAAACGCCATGGTCAGACAGGTGTGCCTGAGAGGCAGATGCAGCCACAGATGGCGTTCTGTCTTGAGTGGCACAAAGGACCATCTGAAACCACAGATTCTCTTTCGATCAAGGACAGCAGCCACGAGCCCTCGCTTGGCCAATCCAAAACAAATCACTCTCCGATTATTATCTTTAACTATATATCAAAGTTAATTGAAATAAAGACTCCGAAAGATAAAGGTGCAATAAAATTGGAAAGACTCACACCCAGGGTATAATCACCTCATCTCTTTAAAAAATTCGTTGCCATAGAAATTATCCATAAAATTATAATCTTAGTTAAAACCCTGTGTTCTTCTAAAGCCATCTGTTTTACATTTTTTTTAAATTTAATTTCAGTTTTTTAAATTATATCTTAAAATTTGTTCGAACATTTAGATAGAAAGTTCCATTTCATATTCTAAAACCTCCTAAATTGATGTTTTTATTTTAAATTCATTTTGATTGTCTGTTTTTCCTGAAATTGAATTTCGACCGAGCCTAATTTCTCAAATTTTCCAAATATGTATTTACGCTGACATTACAAGATTATATCTTATTCATGAATTAATAATACATAAATACATAAATTAAAATTTCTTTGATAAAGCGAGAAATTCTCCCAAAACTTTTGGATTTTAATATAATTTTGAAGATGTTTTTTAAAAGATTTATATATTTATTAGTGGCGTGCGGCACTTGGATGGTGTGCATTCTTAAAATTTCAAACATTTAGAGTATTTTCATAAATATATATAAGGTCGACTTCAAAATTTCAGGAGGTTCTTTAAATTTTCAAATTATTATCCGTCAGCAATTTAGCGCTCGGGTTAGACTCCTGAGAGGGCGAAACATTCAGACATATAATCTACTAAAATCTTTAATAAAATTGTCCTTGTTCAATTTCGCATTTAATTAGTATCCGTTATTTCAAATATTTCTATAATATAAAAAATATTTTTTGTTTTGAAAAGTATATTGGTTCTCGAAATGAAATAAAATTGTTGCATAGTTTCAAGGGGCAATTAAAATGAATGATTTTTTCGAAAAGGGTCTGGATAGAAGTTTTGAAGTCCCTGCCTGGTAGATATATCTTCCAGTTCAAGCACGTCAAAGACAGGTCAGGGCGAGTTTTAGTCGAATAAAAATTCTTCTCGCCGAGGAACTATTAAAATAGAAATAATACAAAAAAGGAATAAATAAGATCCGTTTGAGGCGAAGGTCCCAAAATATATTTTTTTAAAATCTAGTGTTAAATTTGAAACATAACGAAAATGATGCCGTGCTAAATTTGCAAAAAAAAAAGCGAAGATTAAAATAAAATTTCAAAAAATGAAAGGTAATTTTTTGGAAAGCATCCCCTGGTTGAAAAGTCACCATCCGTCACTGATATATATATATATATATATATATATATATATATATATATAAATGAAAAGTAAAAAATAAATATTAAAACAGATTTTAGTTAGGTAACACGCTTTTAATTCAAAACTCAGTAAAAATTAGAAAATAATTTTACCAAAATATACTACCCAAATAATATTTATAAAAAAAGTGTGGGCGGTATTAATTTGTTTTTATGATTTTACTTATATATTTTAAATATAATATTTATTCGTAAGTAATAAACATACTTATTTTATATTAAATAATTTTCAAGTGACGAATGAAACTATTTCATTTCATTGATCCCTTGGTGAGTGATATTTTATTTTTTAATTATTTCTTCTAATATTATCGACTACTTATCTGGTATATAGTACTTAACATAAATTTAATTTCCCAATGTCTGGAACCCCCTTACCTACGCTCGTAACCAAAAGCGCAGGTATATATTTAAAAAAATTCAATTAATTGCACCTCATATATTATTAAATAATTTTTTTTATTATTATTATTATTTTGTAACTTCAAAGAGATATAATTATATTAATGAAATAAGAGGGAAAGAAAACACACCTTTGAAGGTTAACGAGATCCCCTTTGGCATATTCATTTAACTTTTTTATACAACAAAAAATATCCATGCGTCTTATATTCTTATAAAAATAACTGGTGCAAGATATTATTTAGGATGTAAAACCGCATTTTAAACTTTATTTATTATAAAGTTGGTTTTAGTCCGGACGTAAAATTATTAATTACATGTTAATAACACGTTATTAACAACATTATGTCCTATATAAACCCAGCTTGGGGCTTAAAAATATATTTTTATTCATCCATATTTTTGTAATTAAAATGTTCCACTATTTTTTCCGGCTTAAAGCCAACTCAAAAGCATAATTAATTATATTCCTCAAACTTCTTGTTTCTTATTCTTTCGATTTCCAAACACACAAAATATACACTATCTAGCTTCCCAAAAATGTCTGGAAGTAAATTAGAAGAAACATTTTTTTTATATAATGATATTGATGCAAGAAGAAGTTGTACCAAAAAATTGTCCTCGAAAGGAGTCTTTTTAAGTAATTTTAATTTTAATTTTCCAAAGTTTATTATCCAATGATAGTTTTACTATTTCAATAATTGTGGATTTTGTTACCCTCAAAACTTCACATACATTAGTTTAGATTTTGACAAATTGATTCACCAATCAATGTTAAAGACTTGATATTGTTAGATTATAATTTTATTTATTTATTCTTTTGATAAATAATCTTTTTTTTTTCTAAAGGCATAACTGTTGTCCAGCTGATGTTCGATTTAGCAATTGTATATCAATATTTATAGTTTTTCCGGGTAAACAACATAAATAGCCATCAGAAGATCAGGAAATGTTTCAAATGCATTCGATCGATTCTTGGCTTCATTTTTTGTTTCCTGATTTAACATTAAATAAACCAAATTGTCGATCTCTAATTTATAGCAAAACTTATTTTCGAACGGCAAATCAAAACTCTAGAAATGATTAAAATAAATAAGCTAAATTTTGTTCAATTTCTTTGCGACCTCAATTCGTTGTTGATATTCCTTAGGAGGAAAAACGAAACTATGCGGAAAAGGTGACTAATATAGATGAACGCAAAGGTGAGAACCTGAAGTTAAAGCCCATTATAAATAAAAATGTTTACCCATGGGTGAATCATCGTCTTCAGAACATTCTATAATCAGATTTCCATATTTTAAATTTATCAGACTAAATCTATAACACTTTTCCCATACGAATTCAATGATTAAATCTGAATTATACTATAAAAGTTTCATGCTAGTTTCCACTTAAGACACACCCAAATAAATAAACTAGATCCAGCTAAGTATCCATACTAGTTTTACAGCAAAAAGTTTTGAAATAGTCATTTTGGATACTTATCGGCTTGGGAATCGAATTGATTAAAAATTTCCCTGAAACCAAATCGTAATCTCGGCTTTATAGAAAAATGAGCATAAACAGTTACGAACCTAAAAAAATTTTGGAAGCCTGAAATAAAAAAAAATATAAAAAAATGAAAATAATTTAATTAGTCTCCATAATTATTTATTTATAATTTATTAAATCATTTATTATTGCTTAAATTTCATGTCTTGTCACATGAGCTGACTCTACCTTTAAAACATGACTACTTACAACATTCGCTGTTATAAGTTACTTCCACTATCAATTCGAAATTATTTATTTCAAATACATTATCTAAAATAATTATTATTAAGTGATTGTGACCCAGACGCAATAAAAAATAATAATTAATTTCAATATAATTTCTTAAATAACGAACCCTAATTCGTGATCAGGAACCGATTTATTTTCGAGAAATATTATTTTTATAGTAAATTCACTTTTTACATTACTAGGAGCAAAATTCAATATACATTACCAGAGGGGTGAATCGCGACCTAATATGCTGTACACCTACTTCTACTTGTACTTCCAAATATTTCCAAGTACTTCCAAATATTTCCAATTACTTCCAAATATTTCCAAGTACTTCCAAATATTTCCAATTACTTCCAAATATTTCCAAGTACTTCCAAATATTTCCAAGTACTTCCAAATATTCCTAAGTGCTTCCAAATATTTCCAAGTACTTCCAAATATTTCCAAGTACTTCCAAATATTTCCAAGTACTTCTAAATATTTCCAAGTACTTCCAAATATTTCCAAGTACTTCCAAAATACTTCCAAAGAGGTGTACACCTACTTCCAATCGCCGATCACCCCTCGATATTACCTATATGTCACCGTGTGTTTTTTGTTACCATTATCAGGGGCCGTCCATAAATTAAGTCACACGGATTTCAAGATTTTTAGACCCCTATGTCACATTCTGTCACATTTTAATTGAGCCTCCACCCTGTATTGTGACGTCACACTATCAGTTTTATATATTTGAAAAAAAAAATTTTAACTTGACTTTTGTGACAACACAATTTTAAGATCCCCGGGTCCCCCTGTCACATTTTGACACAAAACTCCTCCCTCCCCACCTTACTGTGTGACCTAATTTATGAACGGCCCATATTTCTGTCACTATTTTTAATGTCAATATAAAAAAATAAAAAAAAATGCATAAAAATAATGAAATAAAATTAATATTAACAATTTGAAATATATTTTATACTAGATAGGAAAGAGGATGCCATTCTTCCAATCTACCCCCCCCCCCCCCACCCGGTACCTATTCTGATGCATGAACTTAAATCATAAAATATATTGAAATATTTTTTATAAGAAATAAATTAAATATGGTGTCTTTTATTTATAAATATTTTCATTTATTTTTGGATGTACTTTGAGGCTTACCTTAAACGTTAATATTTAATCAAATGTCAGTCAAAATTAGTCTCACTACTTCTATGACTTCTATAGTGTGAAATCTCTTCCTGCTTATATTTTCAGAAATAGTTTAATCTTACCATTAAATATTTGAGAAAAAAGTATTAACACTGATAACTCTTTCTATCTCCAAATCAGTCAGATTATTTAATTTATAACGTGTTTATTTTGCGACGTTTTACTTCCCCTTAAGGCTTCTAATTTAAAACTACCACTCTTTATCCTTAAAACCTTGCTTTAATTAAATGATTTTTTGAAATTCTAATTTTCAAAATCTACTAAGCAAAACTACTTCTAGATTAATTCTTTATATATTATTTATCTTTAAATGAACACTTGGATACTAGGAAAACACCAGATTAATCTAAATAATCTGTAAAGTTTTTTTTTTATTTGTTGTTTAGACTGATTATAAAAACCGCGTTGCCAGCGAAAACTCCGAAACTCATATAAATTATGTATTCTCATGAGTAGCATTAGTTGCCTAAGTTCTAGGTGCTTTCATAATGGTTATAATTAATCTTAGCTAATTACCTGCTCACATTTTCTAAACCAAATCTTCATTAAAACTTCCCTTGATGAGCGATCTAAACGTGTGTAAACTTAAATTGAGACTCTAATTACCTCGTATAAACACCTAGAATTTTTAGACCCATTTAGGAATTTTTATTAGTCAAATTTTTTGTGGCGTCAAAAATAAAAAATATTTTTTAATCATAAGAGGTATATTGAAGATCTAATTAAGTAGAATTAGATTATTTTTTTAGATTTAAGGTAGTTGTTTCACCATATGGGTTTTCTTAGGATTTTTTTGAAATTTAGACAGATTATTATTTAAATATTTCTGCATCGATTGGTCGCAAAACGAAATTTATGAACAATATAGTTCCGGAGATATTAAACTCCAAAGATAGAGTTTTTCAGACTCTTGTACATTGCACTATATCGGAATATAATCCTAAGTTTACATACATATTTAATTATAATTAAGAAACTCTTCCTACCATTGTTATAAAAAACTTAACCAACATTAAACAATAACTAATACATTTTTTAAGAAAATTTTAATTCATAGTTACAACACAGTTTCTGAGATAATAATGAATAAATAATGAAAAATTTACACTAAAAACAAGCTGGCAACAAAGCATGTATTTAACCTAAAAAGTGGCTTAACTTTAGTAATTATTTTGACGTTTTTTCGCTTCAGCCATTGTCGCAACAGCTTTCAATCGCTTATTAAAAACTTTTTGTTTTATAAATCTCCCATTATAATGTACTCTATCTGAAATTTCTATGATAAAATATATACAAGCTAGGACAGTGTTGCCAGATTTGTCAAACGAGCACGGGATTGGCTAGTAGTGGTACATAAACAGCAAAACGTTTTGGTCTTATGAATTATGAATCCTTATTGTCTGTTCTATATACTCTAGCATTAACTTTTTGCTAGTATTGTAGCGAAACAACTACCTTAATTAACTTAAAATCGAGAGTCCCGAAATTGCCATATTTAGATATTTTTGTATCTTTCGGCATTCAGAAGTGGGTATACGCTTATAATTCTGAAAAAATTCATCACATTCTCTAAATCTTTCCCAATCAACGCCAAATAAGAACGAATTTGATATCCCAAATATTTTGCAAGCTATAAAAGGTACGTACAGAACCCTCGGTATGCGAGTCGGGCTCGTACTTGGCCGGATTATTTTATCTAATCACATAGTATATAGTTTTTATTGGATATTTTCAAAACAAATTTGATTCTATTACAATAATTACTAAAAACAAGGACCAATTTTCGGTTTTAATCTAATCCATTGAATCTTGTAACAGTTTATAATTCCCATACTCTGTCAAACCAATGAGTCATCAATATTGTATTGTCTATGGAGAGAAAAAGAAAACTATTTCTTTTTTCCTTCACTGCCTGCCATTGTAAAGACTTTTATAGTATTAATTAAACTGGACAAGGTGTGGTCGTCGCACTCGTAGATATTTCTCCGAGAGACGAGAGCTGTTAAGAAGTTTTTCATTTTATTTTATTTTCATTTTCATTCCGGAACGAATGAAACCTCCGAATAAAAATAAATCCGACATCTTTCCTCACCTTCTCTTTTTTCTGTATATACACAGACAGCATCAATTAAGACTCAAATATCATAACTGTTTTATAGTCATGTTATGTCTTGAGAAAATATTATTATTCACTTCATCCTGTTTTTATCCGGTTCTTAAGAAATTATCTTGATTTTATTTCCATTTGAAAACATTGGAAAGATAATAAAAAATCATATTCATATAAAAAGTAATATTAAAATTTGCCACGCATTGCTGTCGGTCGACGTAATAAACTAACTCATAAATTTCCATTCGATGACTTGTGTATTAAAACATGGGGTAAAGTCATTTTCACTCCGTCTACGTCTTAGATCAGGCCTGGCCAACCCGTGGCCCGCGGGCCGCATGTGGCCCTCGATGAACTTAATAAAATTTGAAATAATGTATCGTTTATGCGACTTAACTAATCATTTTATTACCATACAAATATATTTTGTAATTGGATCAATGTGTGTTTTCATTTCATATCTGGTTGTAGTATTGTTTTTTTTCACATTTACACTGATTGAACACCTTCATTGTATCGCTACATTCAAATTAATATTAATAACTTACTATAAAAATTGATAAGTTCTAAATTCGTTGTAAAGTCAGATTTCGAAAAAAATAAACTGCAACGGATCGTTGCTAAACTTTATCCAAATTCATTTGAAATATTAATATTTTTATTCTTTTATTATTAATCATATATCAATTTGCGGTCCATTTTTAAAATAAATTAATAAAGAATTTAAAAAAGTGCTATCTTACTCTAGAGTAAAGTACTTTAAAATATAATTTTACTAAAAACTTTATTCAACCTTTTTTGTGCTCCACAAGGTACTTAATTAGGATATTAAATTTCATCAAAATTGGTTAAGTCATTTTCAAGATATTTAGAAAAAACTAAAAAAGTACTGAAATAAAGTACTAATTTTTGCGCGCCGATATGTACCAAAAACTAATCAGCGCTTTATTTTGTTAAAATTCTGGTAGGTTTTCAATTTCATTTCAATCAGTTCAACGATGTGGAAAAAATCGTGGACGAAAAAAACGATAACATACATCCATCCATCCGCACGCACTTCCTGAAAAAATCGCACTTTTTGGTCTCTCGGCGAGACCCCATGTAATTTTTGGCAAAACCGTACGTGCTAAAATTCAACCAAATTGAATACTACAATTTGTGACTTTAATTGAGACCATGGGTTCCGTAGTCTTTACCTGAGGAACCTTTGAAGTCGCGCTTGCCTAGAGACCGATTACAATACTTTACCCATGCTTCGCATTGGATAAAGTAAAAATATTGAAAAAATTGTAATTATTCTTATTTATTATATATGTGTGGCCATCAGAAATTTTTAAGTCGTCAATCGGCACGCGGTGCTATTCAGGTTGGTCAGGCCCTGCATTAGATAGTATTAGTTCTCAATTGCTCTAGAATTGCCCGTTTTGCACAATTCCAATTACAAATATTTAATAGATTATTTAATGATAAAAACTGGGATACTATTTCAAACGAGCCTAGACACGCATGGACAAGTTGAGACGTGTTGGTAGAAAAAAATGTTTTTTTTCGAATATTTCGAATTATTTATTTTCTCTGATGAACAAATATCAATTAGGTAAAAAATAAATATCGATTTATAAGATACATATTATTTTCATTTGCTTTGACCTGAAAACGTTTCCAGAGAGTACAAAATGCCAATCTTGAAAGGTTTTAGTTAATGCGCTGGAAATTGGTTCGCAAATATCTTACAATGCACCAAATTTTAGCTTTTTACCTAAAAACGGTTTCTGAGAGTACAAAATGCCAATCTTGAAAGGTTTTAGTTAATGAGCTGAAAATGGTATGCAACTATGTATTTTGCATTACATTGCACAAAATTTTAGCTTTTTTTTTTATCTGAAAACGTTTCCTTATTATATATTTATTTTTTGCATGACTGTAATATTTTTAATGATTATTTTTTTATGTTTGATTGAAGAGTAAAAATATATAATTATAAAATGGACCGATGAAATAATAAAATTTCAATTAATAAACACATATTTATTAGCTAGTCTTTTAGTTGAAAATTTTCCATTGAGAAAGGGAGAAATTCTCCCGAAATTTTTGGGTTTGTTTAAACATTTAAAGATTGTTTTATATTATCAATTATCTTTTTAGATCAACACAATTTTTTCCTTCAAATGTGGCCGGTGTAAGCCAAAAGATTTGACACCCCTGTCTTAGATAACCTTAAGGTGTAATAAATTATTTATATTTATATTTAGGGAATCGCTAAAATATATACCTACAATAAGCCATTTCAACTACAAGCTACTTGTATCCTATAGCGATAAATCTTATTTCGTGAGTTTTTAAAATCATAAAAGAATGATTGGATGGGAATACTTAATTATATGAATTTACAATTTACCTTAAATATTATAATAAAGTGTGCAATTTTGATGATTTTGCAATCTTTTTGTCCGCGAAGCAAGGCAGTTAAAAAGTTTAAACTTCGTAAAAAAGAAACAGCTTTTTAATCTAAACGCCAAATCTCAGCTCATTCGAGACAACCGTTCATTAGCTTCCCATTTAATGATTCATTTTTATATTATTTTCTGCGTTCTGATATTTTGGCACCAGAACAAATTCATATGACCTTTTGGTCTTGAGTTTGGCCATTTGGTATCTAAACTGAGGCGATAAAAATAAATAATAATAAAAAAATAAGAAATCGTCTTGAGTTATCGTTACTATCGTATTCCATAGATATACACAACCAGAAACTTCATGCTTGAAAATAAATTTTCTCCATGTATTAGACATTCTTAAGCACGAATTTGAAAAAGAAACTTGAAAATTTTTTAGTAAATTTAATACACACCGTCCGTCAAGTAGGCTTCGATTAATTATTTTAAGGAAAAACAACTGTCTAATACTTTTAACCAGAATAACTGATTGATAATGCAATACTGTCTCTAAGCAGGAAGACAAATGTTTTGGATTATATCTGTGTGATCTGAATGTATAACATAGATTGTTTTCTCTGAAGAATCTTTTTCCATGGGAACCTAAAATATTTATCTAGGATCAATCCGATCGATAGGTCGTTATATCTTGTGGGCCTTCCTTATTTCTTCCCATCGATTCTGTTTACCTTGTTATATTTATTATGCCATTACTCACTCGGTTTCGTGTACTCCCGCGTGGTTTTCAATTGGCCTGCCTGGTGGTTTTCTCTGCAAGATGCAGGTCATGTGCGTGTTTATGGGTGTGCGGGAGAGCGGGGCAGGAAAGGGTTGCAGCTTCCGAAGTCTCCACGAAACCAAGCCAGGGTCAGACAGAGACAGCGAAACCCACAAGAGAAAAGCCAGGAAGGAGATAGCAGAACAGAGAGCAGACACTGGCCGCGCAGTTGCCAGATGGACCATTTTCTTACCTCCATCTCGCTTGTCGATGGCTTCGTAGGAATACTCTCTGCGGCTTTAATTGAAATCCACCCACCGGAGGAACTTTTTCTCTTATGCCCCCTCTCCAATCAAAATAATACAAAAAAATCTTACGATTCCACCTGAGTCTGATTCATACACAGATCGATTCATTCACGGAACTTTCGAGTGACCTTTATGGGAAAATCTATAAATTGTGTTTCTTTTGTGAATTCAAAAGACCACAGGAGGAAAACATGAAGAGTTAGAGCCGTTTTTGAGAAAAAAAAAACAAAAAAAAACGAAAAATCTTTCATGTAAATGTCCACTTCCGATATTCCGATCTCAACCAAAAGCTTGATGTACTCCTTCTACCCTATATCAAGCTTAAGTTTCGAATTTCGTATCTCTGAGACTTATGGTTGCGAAACGCAGGGAGTACATTCTTTCGTACGTAAACATCAACTTCCGGTTTTTCTATTTTAGCCAAAATCTTGTTATACTTCTTGTAGCCTCTAGATAGCATAAGTTTTAAATTTCAAGGCTCTGCGACTTTCCGAAGACGAGATATGAACGATTAAAATATTTATTTTACGACACTCCTAATTTACAACCACTTCCTCTTTTTTAATCCGATTAAAAATTTGACACAACTAATAACTCATGACATTTGATAAATGTAGTAATTTTTAAAAAAATCGTTATAACCGTTTTTGAGAAAATCAAAAAAAAAACGAAAAATCTTTCATGTAAATGCCCACTTCCGGTTTTCTGATTTCAACTAAAAGCTTGCTGTACTCCTTCTAATCTATATCGAGCTTAAGTTTCGAATTTCGTAGCTCTGAGACTTATGGTTGCGAAACGCAGGGGGGTACATACATACGTACATTCGCACTGACCAATGGATTTTGGACCCCTTTTTGGCCTCTGGGGACCACAATTTCCGGTTATATGTCCTAAATCCGGTTTCCAACTATTAAGGGCAACGACTCCTTCCACCTAGAACTTACAAAATGAAATTAACTTTTTTCATATCTGACATACAAGCTCTCAAAGACTCAGGACCCTGACTGGCCATTATATTCTATAGAATATAAATGTGTAAGTAAAAATCTTACGATTCCACCTGAGTCTGATTCATACACAGATCGATTCATTCAGGGAAAATTCGAGTGACCTTTATGTGAAGATCTATAAATTTTGTTTCTTTTGTGAATTCAAAAGACCACAGGAGGAAAACATGTACATGGATTAATTAGAATCAATGAGTCTGAATTTTAAAGTGACATAAACAGATCTGATGAAATATATTCAGGTATCTTTAGAATATAAGAGGAAAACCTCTGAAATATGATTAATACCCTCATATCCGCTTATTATGGTATTCCATATTTTTTGATAAATTCTATCTATGCCGGTAATGCTGTGAATTAAGTTGAGTGACCTTTATAGATATATAAATCGTTTTCCTATATGAATTTAAAAGATCAGAGAAAAATCTGCCCAAAAATTAGTTTGAATCTACAAGTATATATTTTAGGAAAATCTGTAAAATAATACCTTCGTATCTTATAATTCTGAGATTATTTATTTCAAAAATCTGACCAAAGATTGATTTGAATCCATAAATATATTTTAGGAAAATTCTTAAAACAGATACCTTCATAACATCATATTCAATATTCCATTTTTACTTTCCCATTTATATTCATAGAATAAAATGTGGAAGTAATGCGATCGTCTGCCTGGGTCCTGACTCTTTGAGAGCTTGTTTTTTTTGATTCTATACAAGTCAATAATTTTTGTGATTTTGGTTGTAAAATCTTTAAAGTGGATTTTTTCACGACTATTTAATTTGATACCTGTGTAGTGTTAGTAAAACGACTGCCTCTAGTTGGATTTGACTAATCTCATAAATGTTGATCCCTTTGAGAATCCAAAAGCTAAATAAACTGCAACGGATCGTTGCTAGTCTTTAGATTAGACAGTCATTTGAAATATTAATAGGTTTATTCCTTTATTACTAATCAGATATCACTGGCTATTTGAAGTCTATGTTGACTTAAAATCAAAAATAAAGATCGATTCTTATCTAATCTAGAGGAATAACCTTATTACATTACATTTTTGATATTTTGACCATGAGCTATATTAAACCGGCCAAATGAATAAATTTTAATGAATTTGAAATAGCATCATTATCTTACACTAAGGTAAAGTATTTTCAAATATAATTTTACTAAAACCTTATATAAAAGCTCAAGGTACTTAATTAGAATATTAAATGTCATCAAAATTGGTTAAGTCATTTTCAGGATATTTAGAAAAACAAAAAGAACTAAAATAAATTAGTAAAGTTTGTGTGCCGATATATACCAAAAACTAATCAGCGCTTCATTTTGTTAAAGTAATGGTAGGTTTTCAATTTCATTTTAATCGGTTCAACAGTGTAGAATATATTATATTATATTATAGTCTTTCTAGTATTTTAAATTACAGATTCAAATTTCAAGAATAAGTGTTAATAAGTGTTCATTGCTGAAAAAAGGAAACCCTATCCATGCAACATAGCTAGCCCCTTGGCTAGCCCTAACAAACAACTTTTCATTTTAGGATTTCACCTACTATTAAAAGATATTTTTTTTCTTTTGGTGTATTTCTTATCTACAAAGTTTAATTAAATAGTTCTCATAGAAATTTTTAATAAATATTTTATCCATCTTTTTTCTGCTTTTACTGAAAATCCTATATATTATATGTATGTTCTAATATTGGAATTAAAGGTCATTGAAACCTAAAACTTACGGAGAAATCTTATTAATTTTTAATACCTCTACGATATTTTCTTATTCTTAATACGTTAAAAAAGCGGCCAAATGCGACTCGGTCTCTCAATACTTAATATCTTCTAAAATACTTGAAATTTCAAATTTGATTTGATTTGTCGTTTTTAAGGATAGAATAGATAAATGTATAGAATTTTTTCATATACAAAAATTCTGTAAAAATAGGTATTTTGACGCTCTCACACACTATCATTTTAAAGTGGATTAAATTAAATATATCTAAATTTTAGTAAATTAGATCTTTACCTGGGTACTCCATCCCTCTTGATAATAAAATATTGTGTCCTGTTACCCTATAAGATCAGAACATATTTCTGTTATCAAACAATATCCCATACAAGATCTGATATGGAAGACCACCCATTAAGAAAAGAGAAAATCAATTAGGAGTATAATTTTTTTTATCATTTTGACAAGACCTGTTTTAAAAACCATAAAAAAGGAACATCTGAAGCCTTGTTAAGATAAAAAGTCTCTGATATTACTTGTAACTGTAAATTTAGAAGCTTGCGTATAAAAATGTCTATGAATTAGTCAATGCTGTAAAAAGTCGCTAGTTTTTAAAAATATATCGTGTTTGTGTTACATTTGATATTAAATCCTTGGCATATAATTTTCATTCTACTGATTTTGGTTATTTAAAGCACCTTCGATGTTAATATATATATAGCAAAACATGTGGTTCCAAAATGCCAAGACCGTGTGACATATTTCATATAAACTTTTCGTAAAATTATAATTTTTCATCTTCTTCAGAGCCACTGGTTTAAATTTTACTCAGACCGCAACCGCGATTACCAATTTTTTTCTTTATCTCTTCTAATTGAATTTGAGTGGAGAAAAAGAATTGGATTTATTCATTTCAATGAAGAGATGGGTAGGAGATAATTTATAGAAAAAAATATGCTTACCTATATTGATTATTTGCACTCAATGTAACCATATATGAATTTAAATTGCAAAAAACTATCCAATAACCTTTAGACATATATAGTATGATTGCAAAGAATCTAATTTCGGGAAAAAAACATTTTATTTATTTATTAATTATGAAAAAAGTAAAATTTATACCTTCACCTGAAGGTCTATAAATATTGGCAAAGAAGAAACAAGGGGAAAAGATAAGAGATAATTTATAGAAAATTAGATATGATAATAGATAATTATAATAAATGTAAATAAGTAAATATGTCTGTATTATAATTTAGTAATTTTTTTTTATATAAGATTTCTATCTTTGCAAATTTTTCTTTAATTTTTTTTTAATTTCACTTTAATTTTTTAAGTCAAGGGTTAGTTAGTTATCTTTCAGTCAAAATTTATAGTTAAATTTAGTTATTAGTTTTGACTTATCTTTGATCAGACTGATGAACTGTAAGATTATTTCAAGTTTGACCATCTATGTCAAGTTATAATTAACATTGTCTACTGTCGTTACAGCTTTTAATTCTGAAGCCACCTTTAGATATAAACGATGATAAATTTTCTCAAAAATATCTAATTTAGATGTCCACAGCCAAAACTGTTTTAACTTTTAACAATTCAATCACCAAAGCTGACAAATTTCTACATTTTCTAATTAAAAGTTTGTTAACTAACCATTGAGATTTCCAACATTCTTTATTTGAAAAGAATTAAAATCTTAATCAACACTTTTTTCTTAATTTATGAAGTTTGCCTTATACTTTTTTTCTCCTTTTTGATTCCCACTTCGATCACTGTTTTGCGCTTCGAGGGTTAATACACGCCCTTTCTCGTCAATTCGAAACTTGTTCATATAAATATATCAACCTTCAACTCACCAAATAATAATTTTAGTCCTGATTTATTCTAGTATCAGCACCACATATTCATATTCTCCGTTCTGATTAGTTTGAATAACTCGCATGATGTATTAAGAAAGCAGGGGGGGGGGGGTTGCGTGGTATTAATTCACTTTTTTAAACCGACTTCAAAAAAGGAGGTTCTCTTTTCGACTGAATTTTTTTTTTTTTTTTGTTATTCATTCCTAAATGTCTGAAGGATTAAGAAATTTAATTTTCGACCAATATTTTATTTCTCTCTGATTCTGTGTCGGAACCCATTATGACTCAAGATCGGAAGATCGTAGAAAATTAATTTTGAGTCCAAAATGTAATTGTTTTTTTTTTTCAAAACAAACAACTTTTTTGTATGTGTGTGTTTCTCAATTAAGATAACCCAAGAATGAAAAGACATCGCTTAAAATTACTTCTGATACCAAAATATTTGTATTTCCAAAACGAAGTCCTGATTAGGATTAGAATTCAGACTTGCTAACTTCTGAACTTCCCGTTCAGAATTGTCGAAAATCAGAAAAAATAGAATTGTTATATACAGAGTTTGACAATGGTGACTAATCAGCTGTAATTTGTCTCACATCTATTTATTATTAAACTTCCCCTCTAAAGCCAATTGTAGCTTAGCTATTAGCTCAAATCATTTGACAAAAAATTATCAAATCTCCAAAGTGTGTTAAGAGCGTACCGAGTCTTTAAAATATTTTTATACTTTACTCCTAATTTCTTGTTGTGTTTGAAAAGAAATATCAACAGAATTTGTTATACATATTAGCTATTGCTATTCGATTTGATTTATCATGGCCCAGCTGACTACTATAGTTATACTTTTTTTTCTTTGCTTAATTCAAGAGGGGAGCAATATTTAAAGAAATCCGAGGCCTTGATCGTTCTCCCTCTATTTCGTCCTGCTTGGGCTTTGTGTGGTGACCATGCGAGTATGTCGATCTGTCTGTTGGTTCAATCAACGTGCAGTTCACTTGAATTGCATCATTGCACGAATTCAGTCAAGGGAGAGAGAGTCAATCGTGTTCGTGACTTGTTTCTCGGGGACAAGAGAGGGGAAGGAAGATTTCCACCAAATCCGATTTGCTCTGATTACACCACTTTAATCTTACTATATAGGTACATTTATTTTTTTTATTTATATATATTATAATTCAAAAAACAAAAACAAAAAATACCCCGAAACAATTTCATGCAGGCACGCTCGGCAAGCAAAACTTACTTGGTTGCTATCAATCAATTTTTTTTTTACTTATTTGTATTTAGAAAAATGTTTGAAACGTGAAAATAATTTCCAAGCATTGTTTTTCTGTTTGTCTGTTTGTCGATTTCGTTAACTCCGATAACTCATGAACAGAATTTTGTAGAAAGTATTTCTAGTGCCAAAATCTTTGTATTTCTAAAACGAAAAACTGATTAGATTTTGGGTTTTCCATTTTTAGAACGTCCAGATGAAAATTGCAGAAATTCCGAGAATCCAATCTTTGCTTAGGTAGCTTTTAATAGATTGTAGCTAATTAAAATTTGTATTAACATTTTACACATTGATGTCAAATTTCAACTTCCTGATTCAAATCGTATACTAAAAAACAAATCTGCAAAATTTGCATCGTGCATACCGAATCTTGAAAGATTTTCATTTTTTATTCACTTACCATAAATAAACTAATAACATTGTTAGAGTTTGTGGCTGTGATGAAACTGTATTAGATGAAGGAGGGGTATCAGCCAAAGATGGAATCACTGGGTTCAATAAAACACCTTTAATAAAACGTTTCGGCCTGAATTTATTTAGCCATCTTCAGTTAATTAGAGTTACTATATACACAAAATGCGGTACACATATGTGATCTAACTAAGCCTTGTCAAAAATAAAATTTTTTAGCTTCATGTAAATTTATAACGTGCCTGGACCCAAAAGTTTCAAAATGACACGTTATAAATTTACATGAAGCTAAAATTTTTATTTTTATTTTTGACAAGGCTTGGTTCGATCACATATGTGTACCGCATTTTGTGTATAACTCCTAATTAACTGAAGATGGCCAAATAAATTCAGGCCGAAACGTTTTATTAAAGGTGTTTTGTTGAACCCAGTGATTCCATCTTTGGCTGATACCTCCTCCTTCATCTAATACATAAACTAATAACGTAATAACTATAGGAATAAATTATAGAATCTGTCTTCTGCTTAACATGATTGTTTTATTTATTTCAGACTTTGTACAAATATTATTTAATAGTATTTTATTAAAAAAAAAAAAATATCCAGGGGAAATAGAAATATGAATATTTTCTAGTTCTATAATCATCATTTAATTTAGTTCTAAAAAAATAACTACTTCTTCAAAATTAAATTAAATATCCATGTTAAATATTTATTTACCAGACGCATCCGAAATGAGCTTATAAATGTTAAATCATCCCTATATTTTTCGGGGCCTCTGCTGCATACGGGCATGAAGACAAGCGTTTTATATATATAGTATAGATATTTGACTTAATTTAAATTCGAACCATTCAAAACTCAAATAAATAATGATCGAATATTTATATTAAACAATAAAAAACTATCAATAATGAGAATCATGGAATAAAGGACCAAACAAATAATGAATTTTATGATTTTATTCTCCTCACCTGAGGGTGTCCGAATAAATGGACGAAACGTTGTTCTTGGAGAATGAAATCATAAACTTTATGATTGCATTGATTGGTTCTTTATCCCCTGATTCTCATAATGATTTAAATCATGAACCTGAAGCATGAAAATAAGAAACTTTAATTAATTCCTCATTAATTACAAACTTTCCTATAGATTACCCTCATAATTTTTTGAATAATAAAAAAAATCACTTTCGCATTTGATAGTAAATAATTATTCTCGAATAATAAGGATTTTAAATGTCTGAGCAAAGTGATTTATTAACTAATTAAGTAATTCAGACTCATCTTTCTTCGAGTTGTTTTTAATGAAAGAACAATAGTTCTGTCGAGTTCTTTAGAACAATAAAACAATGGAAATATTATTAAAGTCTAGCTGAACCCGCGTTCTTTAGCTCAAAACACGCACAAATACGAGAGAACAAGTCAGCAGATCTATTTGTTGTTATAAGTTAGATTTTTCTTTCGAATTTGTACGAACTTGGTTGGATTTATCAAAGCTTTATTCTTATCTAATTACCAGAGTCGTACCTAAAAGTTTTTCCAAAGGAAAGGGGGGCTGAGTGTTCTAAGCTTTTAGTTACTCTCAAATGTAAGTATATATCCCTCGAAAATTTGATTAATTTATAACTTCTTTAATTAATTTATTCTAAATTTTTAATGAAAATTAATTGAGGGTGAAGAATTTTTTAAATACCTAAATTAAATATTGTTAGAGTTCGTGGCTGTGATGAAACTGTATTAGATGAAGGAGGAGGTATCAGCCAAAGATGGAATCTCTGGGTTCAATAAAACACTTTTAATAAAACGTTTCGGCCTGAATTTATTTGGCCATCTTCAGTTAATTTTTGTGTATAACTCCTAATTAACTGAAGATGGCCAAATAAATTCAGGCCGAAACGTTTTATTAAAGATGTTTTATTGAACCCAGTGATTCCACCCTTGGCTGATACCTCCTCCTTCATCTAATATCTAAATTAAATTTTACAATTTTTAAAATTCCAAGTGAAAAGTCGGGTTCAACTCAATTTTATATAAAATATAAAAAATCTAGATTTATAAAAAATATATTGTTAAAATTTGAGAAAATTAATTAAGTTCAAATAAATTGCCCCCCCCCCCTCTTTTTTTTGAAATTATTATTTTATAAAACAAAAAAATTTATTTGAATTCTTAAATCCTCAAGAATAGTATATTTCTTGCACGATTACAATTCTTGACCATATCCTGTATAGTAATATAAAAAAAATTCAAAATCTCAGAAGGTTTGTACATTTAACTAAAAAAATAAATAAATAAAAATTTTTTTTATATAATTCTATCCTTTTTAATTTTATTTTTTCTTTGTTGATTTAAACGTAATTTTTTTTTTGAATTGACTTCAAGAGAGCCTGATTTTACTAGGAAAATTCATGTACACCTGTAATTCTCTTGCATATCAGAATATTTTGTTATGTCCTAATGATTTTAAGAGTCTAATTTTGGTGTGCCTTAGAAATAAATAAATAAACCCATATGGGTCTGTCTTAATACCTCATTAGAACAATATGGATATGTATTTTAATCGGGAACTTTTTCTATATCTAAGAAATTATCTATCTAGTTTTAAAATATCTCATATACTTTTCTTCGGCTAAAAAACATCCCTCGGCTAAAGAAGGGAATTTCACTTAAAAAATCAAATAAATTTAAATTTTCATAATATATAATCAAAATTATTTTTTTATATTGATTAAATAAATAAAATAAATAGTATAAAATTTAATGAATCCTATTTAAACACTATGGCCAAATTTTATATAAATGATTGTGCAAAACAAAACTAAAATGAAGATTACTATCACTTATGAAAGATACTTTCTAAAACGCATTCATGTGATTTTAATTTAGATTTTATTAATTTCTGAAATAACGAAAAAATTAAACCCAAAAGTGAAAGACGCATAAGGAAGAAGGAGGATCATAAAAGCCAGGTATTGTGCTCTAATTGCGTTGCATCACCAGCCATTTTTCTTTTTGCATCATCCATTTTAATTTATTTTATTTTATTTTTTGTGTTAAATTTCTTGATCTTAAAAGGATTTCCTAGGGATGGAGAGGGGGATCAGCTTTCGGCGTTGTCTGTACATTCTTGAATGTCAAAAGACGAGGGTTCCTCAAATTCTTCCCTTGGCTGCCCCGCTTTCCATTAGCCCCCTCGTCGATACACCTCACACACTCAAGACCAATTTAGTACAAAAGGGCTTTTACAAATAAAATGAGACCTTTCCAACTAATATAATAAATTACCCTCCCCTAGTCTATATATAAAATCATATTCAAGAAAATTGAAAATATGTATATAGGGAATAAATTGAACGCTTTTTATATTGGATTTTTAAAATGTGTAATAAAAGATTTTAGAATAAAGTTCTTAAAGTTTTTTCTTTCACTTATATGAACTAAATGAATTATTGCAATTATGGTCTCGCAAAAAAAATTCTTTTTAATATAATAAACTTTACTTTCAATTTTTGAACCCTAATTGTAAGTTTTTTTTTTCTTTTAAATTAATTTTTATTAGGGTTCAGCACAAATAAAAACGAGGGTTTCGCTCCCTATTATTTTCAGAATATAATTTATTGACCCCCTCCCCATTTTAAAACTCATATATATAATATCTATTAAATTTTTAGAAACATATATATATATATATATATTGTAAGTACGCAAAAAAGACATCCAAACGATTCCTATTCTGTTCAGTAAAAAATCTTCAATTTATTAATTCATTGCCATTGAAAGATCATCTAGGATCTAGGAAAAAAAAACATTTCCATAACGGTAAGAGAATTAGTGAATTCAAATGTGCATATATTATTTCTAATGCACCTTTAATATTTATAATCAAATGTCAAAGTCACTAGTATACGATTTAAAAAAAAAAAAAGATATATCTTATGAACTATGACAGATTAGGAAATATAGAAATAATTTTGAAATGGTTATAGTTATAAGAATAGGTTAAGTTAGTTAAACGATATAAAAAAATAATCGGTTGAAAATATCCTGGTTAAGATTTCAAAATGAATTAACATTTGGCATGAACAAATTAATTAAATTTAATCATAAAAAAAGTAGGATTTTACTTTTTTCTTTTAACAAAGAACTATTATGAAATGTGAGGAAGGGAGAGGCATTAGAAAATATCCCCTAGTGACTAGACTGCTGAGGAACGAGAAGGAAGTCCGCAAAACCGATCGCTTTGTATGTTAAGCTTGGCTTTTATAATCCCCAAGGATTAGATTTAGGAATCTTTTTAAAAAGTATATAAAAAATTATTTTTTTATAAATCACCCCTTAAATGAAAAAATATCATTTATAATATTAATGATCATCCAATTTGTTTAAAAAATTGTATTTTTATTAATAAAAAATCGCTATAAAAATGAAAGGTAAGGATGACAGTTTATGAGACTGTTTTCTGTCTGGTTTTCCTTCCTTGATAAACATTGAATCTGCCTAGGAGTTAACTAACCTCTGAATCATTTTTATAGTATAACGCTCAATTCTTGTGTAGGTATATCACATCTTCACAAAAAGTAAAATTTGTAGATTGAAGTACCATATATACTTAAAAAATATATCAAATAGATATAAATTCCTATGAAGAAAAGCGTGCCTACATTATAGGGACTATATAATAGACTAGATAATTTAGATTTAGGGTTCAGTTTAGAGGTTCAGCGAAAGATTACAATAACTTACTTTACTTTTAGAGGTTTTTGAAAAAGTTTTTAAAATCCTTTTTAAAAGCAACGAGCAATTGACTTTTCATCTATATAAAAAAGTGTGCAATTTTTTATCTTCTTTTTTTTTGAAAATTTACTTTCAATAGTGTCGATTTCTTTGAAAAATCTCTAGGAAAATTATTCCTGATCTTTCTTCTCTCCTTTTTCGCAAATAAAGATGAGGTTCAGTTTCAGTAATTTCAAAAATGACTTATCCAGCAGTTTAAAATGATTGCACAATTAAGAGTCGAATGTCCTGCATTTTGCTAAGAATATAATGTACTAGTATAACTAAAAACATCCAATCATGCTGGTTTCAACTGAAACTTTTTCACTGATAAATCTGTCATCTACCAAAGTATAAAATTGTCAAGTATTAGGATATTAACACCCGCTAATCATTCTAAGGGTTTTATTTTAAATACTTAAGTTTTTAAAAATTAAAACGAGAAAACTGATGTTATGATGTCATATATGCAATCTCATTTATTTCACAGTGACAGATTGATTGATTTAAAAGATTTACGGGTAAGACCACCCAAGTTTGAAATAAAAATTAATTGCAATTTCTTATCAAGATCTTGACATTTTGGCCCTTTTTCTTGATCCTTTTTTAGCAACTCCCCCTTATCTTCGACTTTTAAGTGCGAGAGTACATTTAAATCTGGAGGGACATTTCACTAATCTCGCTTTAATAACATTTCGAAATTGAATTTAAATAACTAAAAAAATGGGGTATTTTTATTAATACCAAAAATTCATGTTCCAGGCTCAAGCAGTTGTTTATTTACACCTATAAATATTTCCGATTCCAGCAGAAGACACACTCTTTTGTTGTCTACTTCAATATATAAAAATTATGCTACCCTCGGCACAAAAACTTTCAAGATATTATAAATTGAGATTTCATACTTCGCGATAAGCTAGCGAGTTGAAATTTTGTATTCTGTTAGTAAAGAAAAAACTCCAAAAATTTCAAACGGTAGATTTTTTCTACTTTTAATTAAACTATAAAACTAATTAAGAAGGATATATCTTTCGGTACTAAAGTTACACAATAAAGTTGTGCTTGGACTTTTTTGGAGGGTCATTTTTAGAAGACTCAACGGCGATCACCCCAGGAGCTCAGCCCCTGGCCAGCAAATAGCCTGCCGAAGACCACACAGCTTGTTTCTGCTAAATATCTAATAAAAATTAAAAATACATTTGTAAATCCCTGTCTTTAAGTTTTAAATTTGATTTATCTCATTATTTGCTTATGGGTAGTACAAAACTCATGCTTTTGTTAAACATCAAACTAAATTTATATATGTGGTTTTCTTCTAGTGTTAAAAAATAGAAAGTTAAAATGATCTATTTGAAAATTAAATTTCTGGAGATAATTTCCCTTTACTCTATCTAAGGGAAAGTAAAAAATACATTTTGATAATTACAGGGGCGGAACTACCCTCAAATACTCGAGACCTACACCAAAACATCCAAAAATAATTTAAAAAATTTATATAGAGTTAGGTACAAAATAATTTTAGTTTCGCCCATGTTAAAAGTAGCTAGCTAGCTTCATTTAAGCCACCGATGTAAATTTTCACCGCGGGTGGCTCAAATAATCTTTCATTAAAATAAACTGAGTCATCCGAGGGGTTTCATTTCACACTTAATATTTATTTATAAACACAACATAGACCCCCCTCGACTCAATAAAACAGTTAATGCTCATTTATTTATTATTCTTCGGATTCCATAAACAAATTTCAAATGTTTTTTTTGTTTTTCCTTCTGTCTTAACATAAATAACAAGTACATAGTTAGTGAATGTGTTGTCAGTTTTTCATTTTCACACGAATCTCCGCTCATTATGAATGACGTTGCTTCTTTGAGGTGTTGGTTGCATTTCCATAAGTAGGAGTGTGAAACAAGTTCCATCGCGCTTAAGACCCCGGAGGATGTCTTTTTGTTCTCCACGCAAGTGAGATAAGCCCTCGCCCTTTACGCAACCCTTTGCTTTGGGCCTCGCTCTTGTTTCTCTCTCATTAAAAAAACAGACACCTGATAATTCTAGAATGAATCCAACTTGGAAGAAAAACAAACAAAGCAAATGAATATCTCTCTCTCAACATGTCCAGTGACTTACTTATTTTCTAAAATCCTATTTTCATTATAAACTTTTCACGTCGGAAGAAGACAACTGCCTGACAAAAGAAACCGGATGATTTATGAGCATCCACCATATTCATCCTTATTTGTTAATTTTAGCGTATACTATTCGTTTGCGTTCAACATTAATGCTTTTGGAGGGTTGCGGCAACAAAATAAACTTGTTTTTAAAAGTAAATTGTTATATTTTTCATTGTTGTTGTATATATTAAGGGAAAAATATAGAGGAAAGTGAATAAAAATGTTTGTTCTCAAGGGAGATTAGAGCTAGCTCTTCATTTGTTCTCATGCTAGAATAACTAATCGAGGGTAGCTCCAACCACAAATATTTTTGTCTTCAAATAAAGGCAAAATTTTGGTTTGAAAAAAAAATTATAATTTATAATTGTAGGTAAGTACGTAGGTATATCTAAATATTAAAATTTTAAAATAAAAGATAAGGTAAATTTACAAAGTGGTGTGGGCCAAGAAAGAATTATACAATTAATTAACTATTCCTATACCTTTCGTCAATTTACTTTTCAATATAGATATAATCAATTTTCAAATTACTCAGCAACATTATGGAAACATAAAGGTTTAATTGCCTATTTTTTTGTCCATTTTAAAATTTATTTTACATTAAACACGCAACTATTTATAATAAAAATAATTAGTAAAAAAAAAATCTTCCAAAAACCTAGACTATATAGATCCTTCCTGGACACTAATATAGACATTTTTTTTGAGGGTTCTCAATTTTTTTTTTTTTTTGGAAAATAAAATCAGAATCTTATTCATATAAAAATATATTAAATAGAATTTTCAAAAATTCACATTTAGCGTAGGGTGGGGTCTTGGGTATGTACCTCCTCAAATATAAATCGTTTGAAATTATTTTTGGGATTTCTGGGATGACCCTCTAGAATTCTAGAATGGGCTCATCTGTAGATATACATATGTCGTGATCACTTGGTGAAACACGTCATCCAGTAAATCATAGTATTTCAGAGAAATATTCCTGCAATATTAGAATAATAGGTATTATAATTATATTATTTTAATAGTACGTAATATTGTAGAGAAATATTTCTAACAATATTACAATAATATTATTTCAATAAATTGTTATAATTACGATATGGTGTGTTACACCAAGTGACCACGACATATATATGATATATGTATAGAAGACAGGCAAATAGAAGAAAAAATTATTCATTTATTTGTTTACAATGCTATTACCATCATAAGGACAAATATTATTTCTGCTACTCAAAATATGAAATATACTTAATACAGATAAAATAACATTTATTTCTCCTGATGAAGATAGAAATAAATCTTTCGATAAATAAATATAGGAAATATCTTTTTTCTTACATTTGGGCATCATGAGACAACTACTTATTAAAAGAAAAATTCTTTGACCTATATTCAAAAATTTTAAAACTATTTTTGATGGGTACCATACAAAGAAAATTGGGTACAAAAGAGCATTTTTTTATGACAGAGTAGACGTAAACAGCCAACTGAATAAGGGTGATGATATGTATGACACCATCTGGACCCCCAAACAAACAAAATGTGCGGCTTCTTAAAATTTGCCGTCGGAGGCACATGCCCCCTTTGCCCCCCCCCCCTCCCCCTAGATCCGACCCTACAAGACTCTATTTCCAAGACTGAAGGTTTAAAGAAAAAAAATATATTATATAAAATTATAAAATTTCTGTTTTTTCATTGCATATTCTTCAAAGACTCAATATTCCAAAAACAAGTATAAATTTTTTACAAAAAAAATCGTGCCAAAAAGACAACAAGTGAATAACCAGGAAAACTAAAAATTCAATTTTCCATTATCAATGTTTCGATTCAATATTTAATCGTTCTCCCGATAATTAATAATAGTTTTTTAAAAATTATTCTCTCATCTGAGTAAGTTTACATTTTTAGTCGAAACGTTGACAATAGAAAATTGAATTTTTCCTGCCTGTCTCCTCTTATCTTAATAATTATCAATACCTAAACTAAATCTATTACTTTTGGAAATATTAGGACTTTTTTCTGACAAGCTGCTCTCCAAAAAACGACGCTTATCCATCTCAATAAAAATTTAAATCATCAATTAGAACTTGATCATTAAAATTAAATTTTTAATATGTTCCTTTTTTTCTTTTTCCCAACATAAGGTTTACTCGTTTTTAACGTTTTATTAAATAAATTGATAGTAAAATTTTGACAATTAAAAAAAATATGGTTGATTGTTTCTAACTGCCTATATTCGTTATTATTATCTGCTTAATTAATAATCATATGAGATCTACCACCTGTTTTTGAAATAATCCCCTCACATGACACCCTTCACGTCCATTACTGATGACATCTGGTCTTCAAATTTTTCTAAATTTGCCTGAGCTTGAAATGACTTTTCACTTTTTTTTATTGTTGTTGTTATATGTTATACATTATAGACTATTTAATTTAGGTTTAGGGTTCAGTTAGAACAGCGGTCGGGGAACTGGGGTAAATTACTCAAAATGGGGTAACAATGAAACTATCGAGGGTAATAACCTTTGCGAACAAGAATTTTCTACTTTATTAAACGTGAAAACGAAGAACAGAAATCGGCTGAATGCCGAGGACTATATTCAAATTGCGCTCACGTCAAAAAGTCCTAATTTTGAAGTCATTTTAACGAAAATGAAACAACATCATTTTTCTAAAACGTAAAAGCGTTTGAATTATGTTAATGTTTACAATTTTGATTTACTTGCAGATAGTTTTCATGTAAATTCCAATTTATTTAATAAATAATATATGGTACATTTACCTTGCTTTTCAAAATGTAGGGGTAACAGCGACCTACGCAAAGATTACGATAACTTACTTTACTTTTTGAGGCTTTTTGAAAAGGTTTCTAAAATTCTTTTTAAAAGCAACGAGCCATTGACTTTTCATCTATATAAAAAAAGTTAGCAATTTTTTATCTTTTTTTTTTTTTTTTTTTTTTTGAAAATTTACTTTCAATAGTGTCGATTTCTTTGAAAAGTATGGATGTCTAGGAAAATTATTCCGATCTTTCTTCTCTCCTTTTTCGCAAATAAAGTTGAGGATCAGTTTCAGTCATTTCAAAAATGTCTTAACCAGGACTTTAAAATGGTTGCACAATTAAGGGTCGAATGCGTGCATTTTTCTGAGAATATATAACTAAAAACATCTAATCTTTCATCCGAAACTTTTTCACTGATAAAGGTCATCCACGAAAGTATAAAATTTTCAAGTATGAATGGTGTTTCAGATATTAACACCCGCTCAATCTAATGGTTTTACCTGAAATTCTTCAGTTTTAAAAAATTTAAACGAGAAAACTTTGATGTTATGATGTCATAAATGCAATCTCATTTATTTCACAGTGACAGATTGATTGATTTAGAAGATTTACGGGACAAACCACCCAAGGTTGAAATAAATGCCTATATTCGTTATATATGCTTAATTATTAATAATAATTATATGAGATCCACCACCTGTTTTTGAAATTATCCCCTCACATGACACCCTTCACGTCCATTATCGATGACATCTGGTCTCCAAATTTTTCTAAATTTGCCTGAGCTTGAAATGACTTTTCCCTTTTTTTTTATTGTTGTTGTTGTATGTTATGGGACAAAAGAGCGTTCAAAACGTGGAAGGCGAGTGTGCTGGAGCCGGAGCCCGCGGGGGGTAACCCTGAACGAGAGGAAGCCGAAGACAGAGTGTCCCCCTGCCCCACCATCCCCTCTTCGTCCAGTCAAAGAGAGAAGCGAGCGCAGCCAGTTGCCGGCCAAGCCTCGTTCTCAACACAACGTTTATTTTCTAACCAGCTCGTCCCCTCGGATTGTGTATGTGTATGAATCAGTGTGTATGTGCGATTCACCCATGTGCTAGTGCTATGGCTAATAGAGCTACAAGTGGTTCCAGGCTGAGTGTTTTTCAAATTCTAATTATCCGTAGAAAGTCTTCGGAAAGCAAGAGTGGTCCTATGTGTGCTGTTATATCTTCAAACCGTTTAGGAAATATGTGTTTGTGATATTATTACTATCTCATAATATAATATTACTTAGAGAAAACAATAATAATATTACTTTTAAATACATGCTTCAAAAAAAAAGTTAAACCTCTCAGTGTTGTGTCATAGTGTATGATTCGTCAGCAAACTATCATTAAGGTTTTGTAAATTAAAAAGTGTTACAAAATTTTTTAAAATCATTCTCAACATTTTTTTCAAATTAGAACAATAATGATATCCAAAAAATCTTTTGAAATCAAGTAATAATCTATCTGTGTTGTTATATTCTCAAGCCCGTTCAGGAATCTGTTTTCGGGATATTATTACACTTAGATATACATCACATTAACTATTAATATTAATTTTTTAATAGATAAAACTAAATTACCACTGCCAAAGAAGTGAAGCCTTCCTTGATTGTCTAATCTGACATTGAAGACTTATTGTGTGTTTGTGTAGTGTCGATTTTTAAAAATGACAAATAATTACAATAATTCTTAAATTTATTCTCAAAATTATTTCCTAAATAAACAATAATTCCCATTTAGTAATGGATTTCACAGTTTCGAAAAAAAATGAAACCTACCTCGATGTATGACTTTTGACATTGGAGATTATTGTTGTGTTGTTTCGATTGGTCGGAAAGAAAAATAGTTCCATGAGTTATTAAATTTATTTTCAAATTTTATATATTAATTATCTTTCGTTTTTTGAATATATTGAGGAAAAATGTAATAAACAAGATAATAGTTACTTTTCAATTGAATTGGATTATTGATATGAATTTTTTTAGATTAGAGAAACATTGGAGGCGAAGATTATATTTATCATTAAAAACCAAGCAGTAAGAAACTAAAATATATATTATTGATTTTGTGATAAAAAGTATTCCCAATTAAAATTTCTCTTTGATGGAAATGAAGGTGATTGAGAAATTATTCTATTAAAAAGTGAAGTGATATTTTTCGTGTTTATGAAAAAAAGTGAAATGAAAAAGTAGAATTTTAAAAAAATTCGATATTTTTAATCATTTCTACTTGATAATGTAACCTGGATTAAAAATATTTTTAAACTTGTGCGTTTGAGTGTCGTTTGTCCTTTCAAGTGTATAAGGGTGGTGAATTTAATTTTGGATCAAAGTGTTAATTTTTCTCTCTCTCTGCGCCATGTTGGAGAGTCCCAGCGGGTGTTCCAGTGATGAGAACACCCTCGGGGGTGGAACTCGTCGTCGTTCCACATTCTATGTCCCTTTAACCCCGCCGTCGCCCACCCCGACCTCGACATCTACCTCGTCAACGTCTCCCCTTTTGGCCCTTCGCACCTGCACTTACCAGGGACCAACTCTTATGCGTTGTCCGGAACCCGTGCCGTTGCTCTTGCCCGTGGTAGTCGTGGAAAGGGTTGAAAATGAGCCACAGGAAGACAATATTGAAAGGATCGAGTTCGATGAGGAGGACGTCGATGTTCATTCCGGTAAAATTCACTTGCTTCATGGTCTTATAATATTAAGTATATCCGCCACTTTCGTGTTATCTAAGCGATCTATCACTCGAGTTTCTTTAAAATTCGAAATGCAATTGTATGTTTAACTTCTAGGTCATACATGTTTTTTATATTTATTAGATATTTTTTTCGTACTAATATCAACCAATCAGAATGGCTTTATAAGAAAAAATCAATGAGATCGTCCTTTGCTCAATTCAAATAAAAATTTACATATATCTAGCAGAGGACAACCTCATTGACTTCTCTTTATGAATTATCAACTCTGCTACTTTCGACAAACTAAATCTTTTCAATAACTTGATGGTTTTAGTTTAAATTATCCTATAGACCAAGGATTCCCAAAGTCTTTTCCGGTGAATCCTGGGCGTTCCATCAAAAAAATACAAGGGTTCTGCTTGACACTTGGAAAAATTTAACAATTCCCTATAATTTTCTCACATTTTGCTCTTCCAGTGCCTCAGTAAAATAAATTTGACATTTCCAATTGTTTTTTTTTTATAAAGTTTTGTTTCATTTAAACCTCATTCATTTAAGGTAGCTTTGTTCACTAAATAAAAATGGTTCCGCTTTTTTTGAGTATTCTGTAACCAAAACAGTTTGGGAATCCCTGCTATAGACTTTCGAATATACATGAGTAACTTCACCAAGCAACACAATAAATGAACAAAAAAAAATTCATTTTTTTTTTTTTTTTTTTTACTCTGAATATGACAATAAAATCCTATTGGAATTTAAATTATTAATAAATTTAAACATCTCAAGTTTACTGCGCAAGAACATATTGTGTTGGCTTACAGAATAATCTGACCTCTTCTAATTTCAAACTTTCACAAATCCAAAAATCTTAATTCCATCAAAATTCGGCTCCAATTTCTAACTCGTATATTCAATTCCCAACTCGATTTTTCATAAATCGAAATTTATAGACCACAATTAATTTATAAAAATAACATTTAACTTGCTTCCGGGATAGGGATTTTTAATTATTTTTTTATGCTGATTTCAATCAATTAGAAGGCTTAATTCAGTCTAGTTATCCGGTATGATTTCTTATATATAAATTAAAATATACACCAGAATCTTCATTAAGCAAACTTATAATTAAATCTTTTGATTTTTTTCCCAATTTACTCACACAATGATCAATTGCGATCCTTACTTCGTTATTTCAATACGGTTATAATGTCTCATACTTCTTGCACAATAATAAGTCGTGTCAGTTTTACTGAATAATCCAACCGCGACCAGGGAGGGTTATTTTTATTTAAACTATTAAACTGACATTATTCTTGTTATAGCTTATTGATCGTAGTTATCAAAATTAAACCGATAATATCGAAGTCCTTATACTACTGTAAAATAAATTACATTCTTGTATTCAATCGAATCAAGAAAAATAATAATAATAAAATATTATTATATTAAATAAAAATTCACACGTAGCTCCACAAAGTTCCCTAGAATTTTTTCGAAAATGCAGGGGCAAATTTTGATTTAAAAAAAGGATTTTTTTACATGAAGATTATAATAAAAATATAATATTAAATAAAAAATATTTATCATAGATTTTCCTGGGCTCGCATTAGTGTAAGCTAAATTCTTTTAGAGCGGAGGGGGCCTAAGCACCATGGCCACGTTTCTCTTTCAATATTAAATAATAAATTAAAAAAAATTTCCAAAAATAATACTTTTACCGAGAGAGAATTTCTTTCATAAGTAAATTTTATAATAATGAATAATAAATTTCGTTTTAATGAAGCAACAGACATGAATATATTTAATTACGTTTAAATCATCTCTATTTTATGCTATCATCATCATTTATCATATCAAAATATCAAGAATTGAAGATGAATCGCTTATCATTTAAATCTATTTACGTGAGTTGACACAATCAGAGATTTAAAGTGTATCATAAAAAAATATATATATCTATAAATGATTAGTCAATCATTAAATAATATTGCGAACGCTAAACTGTTCTTTTGAAAGAAAATGAAAAAATTTGAAATTTTTTTCAAATTTTTAATTCCAAAATGTTTTTCTTTCTTTTTTTCTACAATTATTTAAAAAAGCTCTAATACTTTCTATTTCTTAATTAAATCTTTAATATATTAGAAATTAAACCAATTATTTTACATGAATTAATGTATACATTGAATTTGAGCTTCGATTCCGGAGATTACTTCTCCACCATCGACTGTCCTTGATAATCTTTTTAGTCCTTGTTTTTAATAAGAGGAAAAAACTAATTAAAGAAAATAAACCTCTTTTCCGATAATTATTCCAATTCCAAATTCTCCCTCAATCTATCCCCAATATATTAGAATTTTTTTTTTTTTTTTATAAATTTTATTAAACCAATTATTTTACATTAATTAATGTATACCTTGTATTTTAGCTTCGATTTCGGAGATTGCTTCTCCACCATCGAGTGTCCTTATTCATCTTGAGTCCTTGTTTTTAATAAGAGGAAAAATCTAAATTAGATAAAAAAACCTCTTTTCCGATAATTATTTCAATTCCATTATTCCCCAATCAAATCGATTGGTATCCTCTCCCTCCTCCTCGTCCCCGTCATTTTCCTCAATATATTAGAAATACTTTTTAATTAATTAAATAATATTAATTGAAGCAATTAATTTACATGAAATAATGTATACATTTTATTTGAGGCATCGATTTCGGAGATTATTTCCCCACCATCGATTGTACTTGATCTTCTAACTTGTGATAATATTTTTAGTCCGTGTTCCTATATTAGAAATATACGTGTTTTCAAATGTTAAATCATAATATTTATTTATTTTCGCTTACGGGATCTTACCCTCTCTAAAGGTAGCCCCAAATCACTACCAAACGCGTGACTGTATACTATTCTACCAGTCGTGTATTGATCCTTCGCCAATAAAATATCCATATA
Source organism: Forficula auricularia (assembly GCA_024734495.1). NCBI lineage: Eukaryota > Metazoa > Arthropoda > Insecta > Dermaptera > Forficulidae > Forficula > Forficula auricularia. The sequence goes on along the minus strand of JALMQS010000153.1, from coordinate 18,539,331 downwards.
TTTAATTTTAAGCTGCAGTTTACAAAAACAAGTGTCTATTTTGAAAAATATCCGATATTCTTCATTTTTTTTCTTATTAAAATCTCGTAGACTTCTTTCTATTTGTACTTTTTCGCATCTTTTTTTTTTAATGATATTGATGTGAGAGAGATACACCAGAAGGTGCATCCCCTAAAGGCCTGTATGGGATGGTCCCTCCATCTTGAAAAGAACAGAGTAGAAGGAAAGAAGCCGGAATCACGAGCCAAATCTCAGTAAGTTAGATACAATCCAATTTACTAAGTTTTTTAAGGGCTTCGAGCAGTGGTAAATTCTCCGCGCGATAAATTAGGTTAAATTTATCTCCCACTTATATCTCCTATAAATCATTATTGACTTGGTGGCTTTTCACCGGAAATAATAGCAAAACATTAATTAATATGAAAAAATAAAACATATTTAAGCCACAAGCTGGCTTTGCAGTGGACTTAATAAACATTGTTAAAAAATGAAATATGACTATCATCATATAGATATTCAGGGTGGGTTTGGGTTCTGGGGACTAGTAACCCAGTTGGTTAGACCTTCACATTGTAAATTCGATGTCCTGGGTTTGAGTAACACTGTCTATCGAAAATGTTTTCATTTTTTTCATTTATCTTATAAAATTAAAACTGTCTTTTTAAAACAAATGTCCGTTGTGATTACAAATCATGGCTTGATTAAAAAATTATTTTCCAAGTTAAAGTGCTGTAGTAATTGAGAGGTTTTGATTATTGCTAAAAACTTTCAAACATTTTATTAACGAAAAAATAAATAAATAAAGAAAAACTTGGAAATAAACAGGGTCAGAGTCAAAGATAAATGTGATGCTGGGTCTTGAAAGATTGATTATTGTAAGATATAGTTAAGATAAATTGCTGAATTCCATTCTCCAAAAGTTTCAGAAATTTTTCTTTAATTGAATGTAATGGAAGGCAGCCCAGAGGTAGTGAGGAAAGAAAAAATTAACACATATAAAATAAGGTGTAATTTATTGGAATCCTTCCTCCTTTCCTTTCAAACCGACGTTTCGGAGGATTTTTCCCTCCTTCTTCAGGGTTTCAAAGGGTCAATGAATGAACCAAATAAAATGTTTCCTTCTTCTCTCCACAGTTTTTCTTTAATTTTTCCACAATGGCTTTGAAGAAAACCCCGGAATAGTAACCGTTGCTTTGAATCTGCCAAGAGAGGTCTTTTAAATCTAACTTTTAACTATTTAACATATATTTTTGTAATTTTTACTTTCACTTATATCTATTATTTTCACACCCAAGTCGACGCAGAGAAAATCGTCTCTTGATATCGCCCCTTCTTATACTTTGCAACAACTTTTTGTCTTAAAAATCTATAAAAATTCATAAAGTAGCTGCTCCTACTTAAAAGGACAAATATTTTAGTTTCTTAGAAATTATTAGTTTGGATGACAGATGAAAAAATTGCTCGGCATGCGAGTCCCACACTCACTTGACCGTATGTTTTGAAAGATTAGATCACGGATTACTTTATAAATCTTATGTAGAAATTAATTGACTCTCGTTCTTAAGGGTCTTTTAATTGACATGAACTATAAAAAAAATAAAAATTCCTGAGGTCGTTTGCTCTTGTTTCAAAAGAAATTTCTATTTGATATCTATGAATATCTTTGGATAATCTTAATTAGTAGATCCTTTTCTTTCATTTCCTATTCTTGTATTAATTCGCTTAATCCGATTCGAACATGCATATTAAACCGACTTAATGATCACAAAAACGCAACATTTCAATTTCATCATTTCCCAAATCGTGTTTCCAAATGAAGCATCTGTCAGGATTTTTTCCTAATCTCTGATTAATCATCTTCATTGCTTTTTCTTTTTTTTTTGTCATTCTAATGAAAAATAATCTGTCTCGGAGTCTGTTTCTCCGTTTTTTGTTCCTTGCTTGCTTAACTGGGGTGGTGACCCTTCTTCTTCCAGCCCTTATCTCAAGGGCGATGTAACACAAAAGATCTTTCTCCAATTAGGGAACACTTTCTTACCCTGAAGTGATCTTGACAGGATTTTTACTTTAAAATATATTGGACAAAAGAATGAAAAAATTAATCAAATATTAATAATAGTTAAATTATAAAGATACAATTTGAATCGATTTTTTTTTTATGAGATTAATTAGGGAAGTCCTTCAAATTCAAAGGGGACCAAACACAATCAATATTACCCGTTTGATATTTGAAGTCAAACTAAAAAAATGCATTGGAATTTGTCATGTAAAAGGGGAGAGAATTTTCTTTGGATAATTAAACTAGATTTTTCTAAATGATATCGAAGTATTTTAAGGTCTGATTCCTACTACTATTATACGAAGACCTCTATAACATAAATATAGGTATATACCAATATCCTAAAATAATTTTATTCACTATATATTTTGAGAGAAATCAAAAATCTTTATTTATATTTTAAATTTTATAAATTATAATGGCAACGTTCTTTAAAGATGTATCCAAATTACATATATATAGGAGTATATTTTAGTTAATCAATTATATTCTAAATAATATATTGAAAAAAGAATATAGTCTTTTATTTTTTCAATGAAAATTGAAGAATTTGTTAGTTTCTTCGAAATTTTCACTTTTTAGCATGAAATTATATATTTTTGAAAAATATGATTTTTTTTGTTTATAATGAAGAATTTACGAAAATGATTAAATTTATCTATTTATGATATTCAAATTACAACATTAACTCGATCTCATAAATTTCAAAGTTCAACATCATTATTACAGCGGTACAAGTATCCCAGTATTACTTGAATCCCAATGGAATTGATGAGTCAAAATCCTTTAAACTCAAAATTAACATATATATATATATATATATATATATATATATATATATATATATATATATATATATATTTAATTTATTTCTTAACAATATAAATGGTTTAATGTCTCATTAGATCATTTGTAGAATATAAAGAGACAATGATTATCGGCTACTCATTCAACGACTTAACTCGATATGTTTATGGAGCTACTGAAGTTTTAAATTCAATCGAAATATGCTATTATATTTATTTATGGTATTATTCGTTTTTAAAAATATAGGTAACGGGGAGGGAAATAATTTCTAGCATTATTTTTTCGACCTTTTGGTGTGTGTGTGTGTGTGTGTGTGTTTCGATCTTTTCTCACAATAACTCAAGAAGGGAACGGAAGCTCCTTCTGGTGCCAAAATATTGATTATTTGAAAACCAGACGAAAATCGAATCTTAAAATATAATAAACTCTGAAACGCTTTTAACTAATGATCTGTAATTGGGCATTCAATTTTGTATTAATAAGCTACACATTATAGTTTTTTAACTCAAGCTGACAAAAAAAACTTGCTAAATCACTAAAATTTGAGGAGAGCTTACCGAGCTTGGAAATTTTCACCCAAATGTTATTATAATATTATCATACACATATACCATACAATTATAATGAAAAATATGTAATAAGATTTAGTATGAATGTTGTTAGAGTTCGTGGCTGTGATGAAACTGTATTAGATAAAGGAGGAGGCATCAGCCAAAGTTGGATGCCCTGGGTTCAATAAAACTCCCTGAATAAAACGTTTCGGCCTGAATTTATTTGGCCATCTCAGTTAATTGGGAGTTATACACAAAATGCGGTACACGTATGTAATCGAACCAAGCTTTGCCAAAAATAAAAATTGTAGCTTCATGTAAATTTATAACGTGCCTGCGCTCAAAGGTTCAGAATGAATGTCACGTTATAAATTTACATGAAGTTACATTTTTATTTTTGACAAGGCTTGGTTTGATCGCATTTTCAATTAACTGAAGATGGCCAAATAAATTTAGACCGAAACGTTTTATTCAGGGTGTTTCGTTGAACCTAGCGCATCCAACTTTGGCTGATGTTTCCTCCTTCATCTAATAAAGATTTAGTATCTATGATCTAATAAATCACAAAAAAATCAAAATATTTTATTATAAGCCCTAATTTATATTAATTACTTTTACTTTTGGATTACTATTTTAAAATAATAGGGAAATAGCTCATCTAAGAAAAAAATTATGAAATGTTATTTTAATTGAAATGCACCGTTGAGAGGACAGGAAAGAACTCGAATGACATTAACGCCCAGTGGATTTGATAATGGACGAGAACGACAACGAGAGGGTTTCAATGAAATGAATCAGAGGAGGTCGTTTCAACCGACATCTCATTCAACACGTGGGCTGAATTCTCCCTCCTTTTTTTCATCTTTTTTTTATTTTTTATTTTGAAGAACACCCACTCACCCTCATGACTCATAATAGACAAACAGAGATAGATATTTACAAATGAAATCCGTTAAATCTCTTCTTCAACTGGGTTAGTTACAGGCTTAAAATGTGTGCTAAATACATTTGTGGCATTTCCGTTCTTATTCAATTGAAAGAATTTAAAAGAAAAAAAATTAATTTTAGTACCTATAACACGATTATATGATTCTTAGCGATCTCTTAATAGTTAAATGTATTTAAGTAGTATATTCATTAGTATTTCTCAAAGGACTTTATATATTATTAGGTTATTATATGATGAACAGTATTATTCTGTCAAGCTAATAAGATTTGTCTTTTTACTTTTATTAAATTTGAGACGTAAACTTGATATTTTCGAAGTACGGATTTTATTCGGTTTGATTATTTCAAAATATCATTAAACGTTTATTTATTTCTAGGGAAGATTCTTGGATGTATTATCCAGATAATTCAAGCTAGCATGAGTTGACTAAAGGCCGCTGCATACGAGGCTTGTTTTAATAATTTTTGTTTTAATAATAATTGCTTGCTCCCATTCAAAAGCATCCCAGGACCAAGCTGTAAAATAGAACATATCCTATCTTTTAAATCAAGCAAGCTCTATAAAGACAGCCAGCAGTGACGTCATTTCGATTCCACAGGCCTCCAAATTGCAAACCAGAGCACTCATCCCAAAAACAGAAAGAGAAAAAAGCCTCCTGTGCAGCAGGCTTAAATTCAGCCTTTTAATTGATTAATATCTGCAAAAAAAAAAATTAATATCGCTTCTTATTTTGGTAGCTCAGTGCTGGTACTAACCTAGTAGCAAATTTGGGATGATTTAGGAATATTTTTCCATTTTTTTTTTGTGTTTCCTCAAGCTGTTTTGAGAAAACCTGAAAAATTTTACGCCTGAACTCAATACTCACCTTTAGGCTTCAGTAATAAAATTCTCTTAAAATTATTTCTTTATATGCATATTTTTATTCTGAATTTTACCAGAGTAGAATTTCTCCCTATAGGTATAACAAATATCGTTTAAAGTGAAAATGGCCATCTCTAAAAATAACAAAATTTAAGAATAATCTCTAATCGAATAAAACTTGTCTGGACTAAACTTTTGCAATTTGGAGCTTGTTAAAAATAGCAAGAGAGGGATGCGTCTATCCACGCCCTTTTGACAAAAAGAGTCGCTCATTCTTTTTTAATCATGCTAATTTTTATTTTTTATTTATTCGTATCTTCATGATTACAGATCAAAAATATCCCACAAGAGAAAAATAATACTCGAAATTTAATCATATATTTCCCACATATGAATTACGTTTCTCTCCCAATTTTTCCCAAATAATTTACGAATTTCTGTCCCAAAAATAAAACGGTTATTAATCGCTGCTATGGCTAAAAATGCTTAACTGTTGGGGAAAGGATATCACGAAAAACATATTTTCATCATTTTTAAGTCGAACGGGAGAATGTAGTAAACTATAATAAACTCTATTTGAACAAGTAAATTATACAGTTGATTTCTCAATTCCCACCATTGAAATTATTTTTTTAATTAAATAATTAACAAAATAAAACTTGATGCCCAAAGCATACGGTGTCTTCAACTGAAACATTTTGAAACAATAAAATGACAAATATAATGCCTTACAGATTTTATTCGATATTAGATTAATTGTTGATTGTTCATTTTGATATCACTTTTATCTTTCTATAATATTAGTCTTTTATTATAATGATAGTATAAAAAATAATAATATTTAAAAACTATGTACATAGATAGACAATATCTTATCAATATTTTAATTACTTTCACTGATATGGTAAAAGGATAATTTACGAGAATATATTCACCGTTTTTTACTAAAAGTAAATAACATTACCTATACCTATAAACTAAATTGAGTAAGTACTTTATTTTGGCTATAAATTAACAATGGAAAAACTTTCTTATTTAGAGTCACGAATCATTTAATTGTTCATTCAATTTTATTTTTTATTTTTATTTTAATTTAAAGGAAAGAAGACAACTTCATTTATTTTTAAGTCAATTCTTCATATAGCCAATGGCGATTTTCCGCTTGTCTTTCAATTTCCGGTTTTTCATATAGTTCAATATTGATTTTATTCCATAAAATAGACATAAGGTCTATGATTTCTATTTTAATAATTTATTATATATAGGTGCTTATATACGTTTAGGTTGTTGACAATAAATATTAGACAATCACTGAAAATTGCTTTCAAAATAATTATTAAAAAATAAAACAGTGAGTGAGACCTTGATCTAAAACATAATAGAATTAGAAAACCAATAGAAAAAGCTAAGCAAATATTATTAAATCATATTATTCAATTATTATTGACCCAGTTACTTATTTTTTTTCTAGAAACCTAAATAATATCTATTTGTTCTATTACAATTACATAAAAAGTAAAATAGAGGGGTTTGATAAAATTTTAAGAAACTCTTGCAGGGATCTAAGGTCAAAGAAGTTTAGCAACCACTGCTTTAAAGTAGCCTCATTCAATTTCAAGCATTATTAGCTCCGGTAATTGCGGGTAAATTCTGATATCTTGAAATGAAACCAGTTTTTTGTTTTAGTTTTTAATTTTCTATTTTTTCTATATTACAGGAACGTATTAATAAATTTCATAGAGATTTTAATTCTAAGCATATTTTGTATTTACATGTTATTTTAAAGCTAATATGGAAAAATCTTTTCCAAATTATTTACTGTACGGTAGAGCATAGATTTTACGCAGCCTTAAAGAAGAGGTGACGAATTGATTGCCTCTATTCAGGCGTATGGTGCGTTCAAGGCTAGAATTTTTAATTTAACATTGGGGGGGGGGGTTCTGTCTTTCTTATAAAATAGTAAATATTGTCATTGGGAATGTCCTGGAATCAAATTTAACCATTCGGAAATTTCTTGATTTTACAATATTTTTGGCATCTTCACTGGTTATTTACCCCTAAAAACGACTGGATTCGGCGAGTAAGAATTTCACTTTCGGGGTGTGTTCTGATCACACTGCAGTATGGGATATATGATTTCCATTTAGAAATAATCGTCCAAAATGTTCACTAGATTTGGGTCTATAGCTTAAGTGAACTGTTTGAACTTTTTTCAACTTAATAATAATTTATTAAATTATTATCTAATATAATTGATATCTTTTATAAATGCTTGGTAAAAAAAGCAAAAGCTTAATCATCATCTCGTTGGTGAATTAGTTAATTGCACATCTATTATGTAGATTTTCGCTTAGAGAGCAGTTATATATAATCATCATTTTTTTTATAGATATTCGATTCACCTTGTATTTTATAAGCGTTTTCTTTTAAGATAAATAATAGTAAATATTATTAATATATTTATACTTTTCAATAGAAACAGAAATATTATTTAATTAATTTAAACAAAATGACAAATTTAAAATTTAATCCATTAGAAAAATTCATTTTTGATAAAAAAATATATATACCTAGAGTTAATAGTGAAATAAATAATTTTGATTTTGATCCAAGCTTAATTTTAATAAAATGTTATTTTTTGATTCACTATATGGTTTCAAAAATTCGCAAATTGGTTAAAAAAAAGATCTTTAAATTGTTATCTTATAACCTATAAGCTATTAGAATAATGAGTTGGGTCTTTTCTATTGAATGTAGGAGTATTAAATTCCTCGGATAACGTCACCGATAAAATGTCTATGAATAAAGATAGGAATGTGAATATAACTTAGTCAACACTATGATGAAATTACTTATCTGCCGTTTCACCTCAGTTTAATTTCGCCAATAAAATAGAACAATTAATTTTACGCCCCCTGTCCTTTTAAAAATAGATTCATAATTTAACATTAAATGATTTGATCATTTTTTTCCTTATAAAATTTTTTATGAATATTAAAACCATTTTGTTACCTCATATAAAAGTCATTTCGTTTTTATGTGTCCATAATATTTATATTAATAGTCAAAAAATGATTTTCATTTATTTTTCGGTCAAGAATTGTAGACATATTAAAAAAGTAAAAAGAAAATTATAAAGATATAGAAAATTTGGCAATTATTTAAATAGTAAGAATAATAATAATAAATTTTTAATAACGATATAGAAAATGTATTTTAAATTTAGTCTAAAAAAGCAGATATATGTATATTTTATTTTTATTTATTTATTTACAAGTTGAATACCAAAGTGTTTTACTATAAAAAATTGAGAGAGATAATCATAGTAAAAATTTTGATACAAACATCACAAAATTTAATAATGCATAAATTAAGGACAAACAGATATTAAGTATAAAAGTTCAAGGTTTCCATTTGTTTTAGAAACAAAGCACGGAGTCTTCCAAAATAACAAAACTATTATGTCACCTGCTGTTTGGGTTAATTGTTCAAAATGAGATAAAAGCATTTTTTTTATTATTTTCGTCATGGATGCATCCCATCTGGGCTCGACCTTAATAACAAACATATGAAACGTTTTCATAATTAAATATTATTAGATTTTTTTATTTGATCTAGATACTAAAGATAAAATTAAAATTAATTATGCGATTTTCGATTTCTACTGATGTATTTCTTTCGATCTGTATTTAGCAAAAGAACATTGATTTTCATTATTATGATTATATTTTTATTTTTTTCAATTTTTAATTATTATGTAAATCAGCGATTCTTAAATTGTACTTTGCGGACCCCTGGGGGTCCTCGTAGCCATTACTGGGGGTCCACGAAATAATAAAAAAAGGTAGCAAACAGTTCAAAGAGACGATGAAAAGGCAAGAAGCACAAAAATATATTTTTTTTATGGTATTTAAAAAGTATTACATTAAATATATATGAGAAATGCTTTGTTAAAAATGTGAGAATCGAGTGATTCCCTCCCCTATTCTATATTATAATTAACGTCTTCAAATTAAAAATAACTTTATATTTTGTAGGAAAAATTATTTATCCCTCACCATGATATGTATTAAATAAAATAAATCAGTGGCGTGCGGTCCATGGATGCTGCGCATCCCTAAAATTTCAAAACGTCAAAAGTATTTTCATACCGTGTTACAAAAAATCTAATGTTAAATTTGAAAAATAACAAAAAATTATGCGTTTATCGATGCATTTTACAAAAAAGTAACTGTTTGTGTGATTTTTATATTTGTCGAAAGACAATTACAAAAGTTTTTCTTTTGGAAACCGATAGTACAAGTCATATAATCTTAGTCGGTTAACACGGGTGAGAATCTTGGATAGCTGTATGGTAGGGTTTTGCTTGCCTAGGTATGTATGTATTGTCGATAGGGTTTCTTTTTTTCAGCAGACATACCGTGGACCTTGAAACTTAAGCTATATTTCAAAAGACTAGATATACTATGTTGTAAATAATCGGTGTCCCATCGTAATTTTATTTAATTCAACCAATTCAAAACTCTCTCTTTAGTTCGTTTCGAAATTCCCCATGCTTAAGCGAAAAATAAAATAAAATTTAAAAAATTGATGGGTTATATTTTGGACAGCATCCTCTGGTTGAAATGTCACCGCCCGCTACTATATTTGATAGATAGCTAATTCTTTTTTATAGAAAAATAATAATTAATTTTATTTATAATTTTCACACTCATTGATTTTTGAATTTTTTTACAAAAAAAGAACCTATAAAATCATCAACTTTATTTTTTGATTGCTCTGTTTTTTCCCTTCATTTGGAAGAACATGCCCTGGGAATTGTTAAGTTAATGCTTCGCTGGTTGCGTTTTTTTATATCTTAAGCGTTTCGACTAAATTACGTATTTTTGATGAAATATTCCGGACAGAATAGTCAACCTTTCGACCTCATACTGTCATAATTAGTTTTCAAAACTTTATACAAAAATTTATCGTTTTATATAATAGAAAATATATCAAACTGTCAAGTTTAGTTAGTAGCAAACTTTAAATACTTAAGTATGTTATGAAGGGTTAGTTTTATCAACCTCACTAATGAAGCATTTTAAATTCCGTTCTTTCTTGCTTTTTTTAACTTTTTTCTTCCCTTTATTGTCAAGATTGGTCCTTTCTCACCTTTTTAACTATTCCACCAACATCATATTTTATCTAAAGTCAATCTCAGACAACTTCATTTGAACTCATATATATTCATGAAAGTTCCTTAAATAGAAAAAAAGCCTCTAGGACCCAAGAAGATCCTTGTATTATCATTCATTAACTATAAGGAAAGTTTCCAGTGAAAGTTCTTATAAACCATTCAAAAATAATATTTCTTCTTCCTCTCTTGATTATAAATGAAGCTTTACTCCATTCATATTAAGCCGTTTCCTATTCTACGAAACAAAATTATCCTCTATCAATCTATTAATATTTTGGGACTATGATTTCAAAAGTATCCTCCTTCATCTACAACCGATACAATTATTTCACTTGGAAATTTAATGGTATTTTAGGATGGAGCGATACAAGCAGTGAGAAATGTAGTACGAAATTTCTTTTATATGGTGTTTGCGTTGGAGATATGATAACGATAAAAACCAGGTCATATTTCCTGTTAAACTGAAAGAAGACTAAAAAATTAAGTGATTCTGAGGAGGAGACTTTTTTAAAGAGCTATAAAATACTATAATAATAAAACTGAGTTAAAAGCACACCATTATATTCAGTTTCATATTTTTATGAAAAATTAAGGCAAAGAAAATTTGTAGTATATATAGTAATATAATAGGTATATGAGAAATTAAATTTGAAACCTTTGATAAGAATAACATAAAAATTTTAATATTTTAGACTCCCAAGGGGGGCCTGATACAAATATTATTAAATCGATGTCAAACAATAATAATAACTAATATATTCTTAATAAATAAATAAATTGGAAGGAGATTTTTGAGATAAAATAATAATATAAAGGATAGTTTTATTAAATACTAATTTATTTTTAAAAGTTTAAAATCACACCCATACACACAAAATATAATGTAAACTTTGATTTCCTCCCCTTGACTAGTATAGTCTCTCTTGGCGTTTAATGCACCCTTAGTTTTCCGTGTGAAAAATTTATTTGACTAAATATTTAAAATAAGTCTTTAAAAAATAAAAATCTCATAATTATTTTTCCTCTTTTGTATAAATTTTGTTTTCATTTGTTGAAATTTTCAATTTTTAGATTAAGTATATTATATTTATAAATTGAAAATTTGGCTAGAACAAATTTTTATTTGAAAATATAGATATTTTTTTTTTTATATGAATTTATATAATGAATGAAAACCGCTGATGTAAGGTGCTATGCCATCTTTGTATTATTATTTGGAATGAATGCCTGAACTAGGACGACGTGGAGCAGAGTTCACTGGCATGAGAGATGTGGGCCTATTGAAGGATCCTTAAAATAAGCTGGATGGTTAAGATTACCAACGACGAGCTTTTGAAATGAACAAAAATAAAAAGCTAATGAGCAAAATTAAAATTAGAAAACATATATCTCTGACATATGATGCGAAACTCTCTCATATCATTTACTTTCAACTTATTTTTTAGGCGAAGATATTCGGTTGCAGGAGATCATTTTCGTCTATAATGTATATTAATGAGAGTTTATAATGGGGATTAAAGACAAGTTTTTGTGTCATTTTTTTATTTTTCCACCAACGTTTCGTCGACATTGCCGACTTCTTCAGGGTTTCAAATAGTTACATCACACATTCGTCTAAAATACATTATTTTTCTTTATCTCTGTTACCAATGATCATGTATTTCTGATGGTCATTGGTAACAGAAATAAGAAAAATAATGTATTTTAGACGAATGTGTGTTGTAACTATTTGAATCCCTGAAGAATTCGGAAAAGTCGACGAAACGTTGGTGGAAAAATAAAAAAATCACACAAAAACTTGTCCTTAATTCCCATTATAAATTCTTCATCAGATACAAAAAGAGTTGTTTCGTGTTGCTCACAAGACCTTTATAACGGGGGTGATCGTTGGTCAAATTCACTGAACCGAGATGGTACCCAAAGAAGAAAATATCATTATACAAAAATTATAGTACTAGACTAATTAAAATTATATGTCTTAATATATGTATTTCTTTTATTTCTAGAGTAAACTAGAAAACAATATTGCAACCGCATAAATACAAATTTGGCAAGTGCATGAAACTAGCTCTGGGGTAGAGTAAAATAACACACTGACCAACTTTTGCCTGTCTTGGCCATTGGCGGATTTAAAGTGTGTCGGACCTGGAGCTTGCCAAGGATCTATGTTATAAAAGAGCCCCGAAGAAATGAGGACGATATTTTTTATTTTTTATTCCTTTCACATAATGTACGAAATTATCGAACTCTTCAAGAAATCATCGCCGATAAACTTTATTTGAAGAGCTTTAGTTTGCCAAGAGGAGCAGAGATTTTTATTCATAAGGGGAAATTAATGAGGTTATCGAATGAAGGAGACAATATAATAGTGTGTCTTCTGCTGGAATTCCAGCCGAAGACACACTCTATTATTGTCTCCTTCAATATATAAAAATTCTGCTACCCTCGGCAAAAAAACTTTCAATTTAATGAGGTTATCCTTAGTTTGATGCAAACACAAACCAATTTATAATTTATTTGTCAGAGACAATAGTTTCATAAATTCATCATTAGTTTTTTTAATTAAATTTTTTTTTTATTTAAATTTAATAATTTTTTTAATTATAGAGACTGATGGTCTTCAAGATCAAACCATAAAAACTATAGGTATAGTCTAATAAATAAAGTATATATATTTATTTGAAGAAAATATTGAAATTATATACAACAGGGTGCTCCGTTTAAGCGCAACAATATGTAACTTTGCATTTCTTAATGGAACATCCTATACAGGGTGATGCATCGATCTGTCCTCTTTTTATAACTCTTATAACTCTTTTAAGTCAGAGAGACAAACTCTTAAAATATAATTTATATGGTTTTGTCTATCTACGTACCATATGCATTTGTTATATCATAGATACTATATGTTTATTTACATCAAGCAGATAACAAGCACATTGATATCTCCTTATGATAAACTTTGATTTTTTTCTCTTGTTGTTTCTATTAACACAAAAAACGACCGAAACGATTTTTATCCTCCCATAGACTCATTACAATTACAACTGGTTTGATATTAATCAGCAAGTTTCAGCAAGCCAAACTTTATTGACTTTGAGAAAAATCTTTCGATGTACTCTTAAACTAAGTATTTGTTTAAGAAAAATGACTTCCAAAAACATGAACCCAAACACAGTTGTTGAGAACTATAATTGATTTATTCCGAGACCTAGGAATAGAATAGGTATTAGGGTACTCCTATTTTCTTCCTTATTTTCGTATATTTACGCGGACAGGGGCTCATATGGTTCTAAATAAATAAAAAATAATATCCACCAAGTTTCAAGTCTCTATCTCAATTTTAACCTAGTGCTACACAGCGATAAGTTTCCCATCTAAATAACATGGGCTTTTTGGCATTGAACGATCAATTTTTTATTCCGGCAAAAGTAATGGTTCAAAAAATTTGAAACTCTGTAGACTTTATCCTTATAATAGTAGATATCCTTCAGAATTTTTACAGATTTTTAGCTATTACGATTTTGGAGTTAGATCTAGATAAAATACTGCTATATCTTCGAATTAGTAAGTTATAGACTCCAAAATTATAATAGCTAAAAATTCTGAGGGATAGCTACTATTATAAGAATAAAGTCTACAGAGTTTCAATTTTTTGAACCATTACTTTGGCCGGAATAAAAAATTGATCGTTCAATTTCAAAAACCCCATGTTATTTAGATGGGAAACTTAATCGCTGTGTAGCACTAGGCTAAGATTGAGAAAGAGACTTGAAACTTGGGGGATATTTTTATTTATTTATTTAGAACCATATGAGTCCCTGTCCTCGTAAATATTCGAAAATATCCAAAATAAGGAGCACCCTAGTAGATATCATTGAATAAAGCCTGTTATGATGGCAACCAAGCTACCAAAATGTCTAAATCTGCCTCTGTTTTGGCAAAACATGCATTTTTTGGTTTATTTTTTGTCTAGCTATGAACATTTCATTTCTTAATATCTTTTATAATTTTTTCATCCAATAATTTTTTGTAGTTCCAATTAATTATCTTTGAATTCATATTATTAGAAAGCACCTTCTTGATGTTTCTGCTTTCTAAATATATCACATATTGAATTAATTAGTTGAATTTTTTCATTTAAATTATTTTATAAGTGTAATTTTATCCAATGCATGACAAGCCAAATAACCACTGGCTGATTTTGTTCGAATTTTTGAAATTCAATTTCTCATGATCTTTCTCCATTCCTACTTTCTCTTCACTGAATTCAAATTTCTTGATTTCATTATTTTTTCTTTTATTTCGTTTCTAAAATATAAATACTTTTTTCTTTAGATAAAAAAAAGAAAAACATTTAAATGAATCCCAGTACTATTTTTTTTAATGGAGCTGAAAATAAATTTTGTATATTGTATGTATGAGGGTCTTCTTTCGCTTTCATCCTGTTTGAGATAAATTATTCATGAAGATGCCGGCCGGAGTGATAGAAACAACAGGTGTTGTTGTTGTTGTGCTGGTGATTCAGTCCCAGGAATAAAAAGAACAACAACCGATCATCTTGGCCGTGACCTCTCATTTCCTTCCAATCAAGGGGCACCGTCATCGGGATAAAAATAAAATTTGAATATCGTCCCTAATTACGAGAGTAGTAAACCGGTCACGAGAATCTTGAAACACAATCCACCGATTGTATATAATTAAAAAATTGATGAATTCACAACCGTAGATACTGGATGGAACACTGATTTCATTGTAGTGAAGGATTCTCGTATTAGGTATTTATTTGAAGAAACAACAAGCAAAGAAACTAACATATTTATTAAAACAAATATGCATAAAAGAATTAATTTATGTGTAAAATGTGAAAAGTTAATGACCCAATCTTTTTGGATAGTCGGATAATTTAACTAGCATCTAAAATATAAACTACAACTTTATGTTTGAATATCCCACGTCTAACTCCTGAAATTTCAGCAACAATATTATGATCTATTGAAAGGTATGTAGAATAAAAGAAATAAATCAAGTTTATTAATTGTTATTCACTCAACGGCAACGAGTTTTGACAATTATACAAATTATCATCTTCAGGACAACTGATTTTGTCATATTGAAAAAACAAACTTAAAAGTCAAGTAATTGATTACGTGTACCTACATATAAATTAGTAATTATCCTATTTGAAGATGAGAATTGGTATAATTTTCGAAACTGAGAGCATTGAGTGAATAAATATTAATAAACTTTTATTTATTTATTTTACTATACTTAGCGTTCAACATAGCACAAAAGATTGCTGAAATATCCTGGATTATAACATTAAACATCAAATTTGGGATTATTTAATTTAAGAGCTATAACGAGTCTGATAGGAGGCAATTCACTCCAAATGAGGCTTGTGTTTCTAGTGTTCCCCATTCTGCTGAAATAATATAGCTTTTACCCTATATATAACTACATATATTTAAAATTTTGAATTTATAAAAATCTATAGATATATTTATATGTAAAATATTTGTTGAAATACTATTTAATACAAATATATAATTATTAATGAAATATTAAATAAATATGATTAAAAAAATTTCTGAATATAATTTCCTAATGTAAGTACATTAGAATCAATAATTTTAACATTATTATTTTAATATGAAAATTTGAGTGTCTTATCATTTTGAAAAAAGGGATGGAATTTTTTTTTCAAAAAAAGAACAACTTCGGGGTTTCATACCTGTAATTCTCATAAAATTATTATTTTTAAAAATTAAAAATATTTTATTTCAAATCAAATAAACTATTATAGGGAGTACTGGAGGATGAACTTCCACATCTTCTCTCCCTATAGTCCATTAAGAGTTTAGGATATTGCCATCTCATGCAAGAAAACTGGTCCTTTTTTCTTTGAAATGCCCTGCCATGTAGACGATCATTTTGGTTGACATAAAATAAACAAACTTACTGGAGAAAATCAGAAACGTTACTAAAGTAATTTTCGAGGGGTGAACCGCGATTGGAGTTAGGTGTACACGTCTTTGGAATTATGTGGAATTATTTTGGAATTCATTAGATAATGCCCCTTCATCTATTGTCCTCTACTTGGAAATGAAAGTGGAAGTGGAAGTAGGTGTACACTATATTAGGTCGCGGTTCACCCCTCGGTAAATTTATTATTCTTATGGGGAAATAGATTTTGTTTTCCTTCTACTACTAGATGTCAGGTGAGGTGAATTCGCTTGATTCTATAAGTAGTTATTGATTTTAAATATCTCGAAGTGATGTCACACCTCTCGCGTTTTTCGCCAATATGGAAATTGTCGTTTTAGTAGTTGTATTATAATTTTAATCGTTACTTATTTAATTTACTTGATACTAATTTTGTTTCTTTTTCCTTTTTTCAGGTGAGTTTGCTCAACTGTCGATCGACAAACTTTCTACTTTGGTGGTCTGAGTGAGTTGGACAACAACACCCACGCTTATTATGTAATTGATAACCGTTTACGTTGAGGGAGGGGGTTTGCCTGATGATGGAACCAGATCGAGAATCAAAGTCGAAATGTTTCTTTTTCCAAGCAGGCTAATTTAAAAATAGTTTTTTTTTCTGAATTCAACATTTTAAAAACAACTTCTAAAATAGATCGAATTTTAATGTCTATTTCTTCCGAGTTTAACGTTTCAAAATAAACATCCAACTTACTTCCGTCACTTTCACCCTACGAATTTTTTCTAATATTTATTTTATACTAAAATATTTTTACTCTGGCTTTGTTAGTATAAGTGAATTATTGCAAAGGCATCTCCAAAAAGTGACTTTTTTAAGTCTTCTTATTTCAGTAAAATCTATTTCAATTTTTATATTTTAGTTGATAAATGGTATATGATAGCTTCATGCGTGTTCAATATTTATCCAATTACAAACTCTTTGTTTTCCATAATTTTTTTAATAAATCGGATGCGTGTAAATGAGTTTGTTTGAAAATATTCAGAAACCTAAAGGAGTTTAGATTTCGAAAACTGGATTATTTTTTAAATCTCCGTCTTTTAGAAATATTTAAGTAAATATAGTATTTTTAAATTTATTTTTAATTTAACTGTTACTAGTAGGTACTTTGGGGCCGTCCATAAATTACGTCACACGAATTTCAAGATTTTTTGACCCTCTTCCCCCTGTGTCACATTCTGTTACATTTTGATTGAGCCCCCCTGAATTGTGACGTCACACGATCACTTTTAAATCCTATATAAATCATATTAAAATATTTGTAAGCAAACAAATATCTTCATGGAATGAATCCTTGATTATAAGAAAAAGGGTTTATTAATTGAAAAAAAATTGTTTTTGCTAAAATAGCTTACAATTTTTTGTTTAGATTTATATTATGCCAATATTTTCAGGTTGAAATATTGATAACCTGAAATCTAAAAAATATATTTAAAATTTTTTTCATTTGACTTTTGTGACATCACAATTTTTAAGATCCCCGGGTCACCCAATCACATTTTGTCACAAATGATATTCCTCCTCCCCCCTTACTGTGTGACATAATTTATGGGCGGCCCCTTTTAAATATTTTATGATTATTAAGTTGTCATAAATGCAGAGTAAATGAAAGACGCATTTTTGCACTAAACAAGCCAGAATATTTTTTACAAGTCAACAAGATGTCTGTCTATAATTAGTGTTATATTTATCAACGGGAATACATTTTTAATGACCCCTCCCTCGTTCATTGGCGACCGTTTCGTTTTCGATTTGTCTGTCTATATGTTTGAGGATATTTCCGGGAGATTAAACATGGAAGCCATAATAGATAAAACGGCTCAGAGGGCGAAAAAAGATCAAAAGCGAATTATAATTAGGATTTTCTTTCTCAAATGAAAATCTACTTTAACATCATCTTCATCGAACTATAATTTATTCCAAATGAATTAAAATTTTGTTCCACCCTAAATAATTCTTTAAACCCGATTCGTTTTACCACTTGGCTGAATGTAAAAGTGAATCGACTCTTTAAAAAAACCAATAGCGGAATCAGAAACCTGAATTATAATAAGATTAATTTCAGACTCGAAAGAAATTCTTTGTTTCTTTAAATCGCTTGTTGAAATGGACAAACAAGCCAGATGGGTTGGCCTTTGTAGCTGGTCCATCTCAACTGCATTCGATTCAGTTTCGCTCAAAAGCTAAATCTTAAATTTCGAAATGGTTGCTTACCTATTCTCAAGTTCCTCGAAAATCTGATTCACGTTGATTCAAAATTTTTTCCAGCTCATCTGATCTTTAAGTTGAAACATTTGAGTCATCTCATCTTCGAACATGAACTCACATTTAACCAAAATTAACAAAAGTGATAAAGATTTATTGATTTGAAATCAATATAAATCGCCTAGATGGGTTGTCTAAAGTGGGGTGACATTCCAGTTTGTATCTGGTCTACGATTACTATTGGTTGGAGCGACTTTTTACACCAGTAATAGTCAACAAATCTACGCCTGCTAATAAAGTCTTTTTAATACTAAATGGCCTGCTATAGGTATAAATTTCAGTTCATGATCTCACCTTGATGTCACCTGGCTTCAAAAAAAAATGCAGATGACACTACACACACCTTTCTCTCGGAATAATCTACCTTAAATTTTCTATATTTTGGGGTTTGGTAATGTGTAAGTTCTCAATGCAAGAGAATTTTGTCGAATAGGGGAAGAAATAATAAAAAAATCTCAGACTGTTAAAGAATATCTTGAAGAGGTGATTAGGAAGAAGCCTAGATTAATTAGATTAGTTTCTTAGTCAATAAAGGATTGGGGTGTGAGATTTATGAGAAGTAAAAGAAGTATTTCTTTTGGAAGAATCCTACCGAAGCAAGTTGCGTCAAATCAGTTTTCTTAATTTGTTTTTATTATTATATAAATATTTAAAAACTCTAGAAATTTCCCTAATATTAAATAGATTGATCTCTCAATGTCTCAAGTTCCGGAATCATATTCATAAGTGTTCATAATTTCAGCTAGAATCAAACTTAGATATCCTGGTGTCTTGACTGATCTACATGATTCTATCAAAATTAAAAAAAAAACATCTCAAGAATAAAAAGGGAAACATTGGGAACTTTTGGGAAAGTTTTGATAATATTTTATTTCACCATGAGGTAGTCTAATCTGATCATCAATTGACCACTATGCATCGTTTACAAAATATAAATTAGTATTAAAGAGTTGATTGGGGTTATTTAGGGCATCGGCTAATTGATGTAGCCATTTATGTGGAACAAATATGGAAGAACGGGAGCAAGCACATTTACATAAAATTTCGCATAATTGCTCCAGTCGCTTTTTTGACAAAGTATTCTTTCTAGTCTTGATGCAATCAACCGGAATCTACATAATAAATAATTATAATTTCTTGACTTTTACAAAGTCTACCATAATGAAGATAAAACAAACTGTCACTGGAAATATTCATATTTGATATTAGGCTTATTTGTTTTGTTTTTTATTATTTTAAATAATACTATTGTTTTTGGCCATAATGGAAGAGATGGATTTCCAAACAAGACATTTCAATCTCCATTTAATGTTCGAACTAGTAGAAATCGATCCATCCTTCTTGAGATTTCTCTTTCAATGTTTATCCGCTTGACTAATGCATCTGTCATTTTTGCTCATCTGTTTACTAAAATGATCGTATCTAGAAATCTAGTTTCATATTTCATTCCGATTAATTTTCGTTTTTTTTTAATTTTTTACTTTATCTGACATCTCAATCCATAATATCATCAATAACAATAATTATACCAGTTTTCCTTTCTATATAATTTTTTATTTCAAAAAGATAGTACCATGTATTTAAAAATGGATTAGCTCATTGCAGAATGACATAGTATAAGATTTCTCATCTGAATACATTTTTTCATAGACCTGTGAAATTATAATTTTTTTTAGTATTTTCCATGATGTTTCTTTTTCTAATTTTGAAGTCGTCTTTAACTGATTACGTTTAACAGTCTGCAAGTAAAGTGCATGAGGCGTTTTTGCCCATAACCCCTGTTATCTTAATGAGAAAGTATGAAATGAGAACCCAAAAAGGGCAACTCATTTATTTTTCTTCTATACGAAAGTGCATTAAGCTTTGTTTAGAATTGTTTTTTTTTTTTTATAATTTTTAACTAACAAATATTAGTATACTTTAGAAATTGATCGTTTAGAGTTAAAAAATAAATTAAACATTTCACAAAATATTTAATAATAAAAAAATGGAAACATTTATGTAAATTTGAATCGATCTGTTTGGGGTCAAGGTAATTAATTATAGGCTACACAACATTGCCAAATCACGAAAATTTATTAAAAGCATACCAAATTTGAAAAATTTTCACTTATTTTTGTAATTTATTTTTGATGAAAATAAATTAACACAATGCCTAACGTTTCAATTATTATATCAGGAACAGTTCAAGAGCTCATCTATAACCGGCGAAGAGCCAGAACTGTGTTAATGTGATGCCTACAAGTTAAACTTAATCAAATATATATAATATTTGGATGTGTTATCTATATAAATAAAAATAAACTGTTACCCTTAAGTGATACGTTGAAGGATCTTCGAAAGTTCTTCACCGATTTCTTTGAAATTTTCACACAACATTCCATTCAAATACACGAGTGTTTTTATATATAGTGCTTTTATAGATATCACACCTGTGGCATGTAATTTTTTTTTCGAGGAAACAACGCCAGCGCCTCTCTGAAGGGGGGGGTAAAAGCAAACAAACAAGATTTCCGATAGCTTTTTGGAAATCTTTCAACTGTCAATATTATTTTTGGTTAAGGGAACAATTTTGACAATGTTGCGAATATAGTATCGATACGTCCAGTGGTTTAGGTGTGAAGCATAAGAGTTCATAGCAACGCGTGGTCGGGTCAGCTATTATCTATATAAATTTTAACCATAAAACGAGACGCTCCCCGCCAGGGCCTAGGTGAAGATGGGCCGAAGGCCCGGGCGTCAGCTAGTATCCTATATCACTTAATCCAAAAGTCTCTTTTCTGATAGAGCTTTTTAGCTTCTAAACATCACAAGAACTTAACATATACGCATTAATATATTAATTAATGATGTTTTAAATCTAGATTTTTCTGTTATACCTATTCTGAAGCTAATAATGTTGGATAAATCGTATTTAACCACTAAGCAATGCATTTATTATATTTTAATACCTTTTTTTTACAAAGAAAACCCATTAAAGATTCATTTGAAATACCTGAATTTCCACTAGATTAATATCCTTTTTTGTACCTATATTAAAAGATAATTTTTTTCTTTTATGTTGAAGTATCTTTTTGAAAACCCTTCAACCCATAGAACTCGTTTCTAATGTTTAGTTTATATTCTTGGTCACGTTTTAACACCTAAACCATTTGTAAAATATAATAAGGCTCTTCTTTTCTCACTTGGAAAAGTTTTATGGTTCTCTCCTGATTTAAATAAATATAATGGATTCGTTGTAATATTCAAGTCATAAAATACATTTAATATTTTTTTAATATTAAATATATGAACCATGAAGTTTTTTTCTTTTATGTACCTACTTCTAAAAATATATTGGCATTTAATTTTTAATTTCTAAATTGAATAACTTAGAGCCAAACCCCGGCATTTCCTCTTTTGGAATCGATTAAAAAATGTTCATTATTGTTGGGAGCAGCTTCTTTTGCCATATTATGCCTAAATTGTCAAGTGACAACTGTAAATTAGAAATTTCTAGCGAAACCAATTTAAAAATAAAAATATTGAATCTAGTAAGTTTTTTTCCGAGGTTAGCAGCCTCGATTTTATAAAATACATATATTTGACTATATACCCGGATAGCTTTTGGCACTTGGGTTATACATATACCCGAGAGGATGACCGTCCTTCTGACATGCAAACAAAATTATCTATACCTAACTCTTTTTTTACCTACCTCGAAAAACTGTATAAAAAAAGAAGCAGTGCAAAAAAGATACGATTCCGATCGTAAAAAGTGGCATGCGTTCCATGTTATCCAAAAACCGTGTAAGATCAAATAAATAGCTTTAGTTAATTGTGAAAACTGTGTAATAAAAGTGATCAAAACTTAATTGTATAAGTTCTATGATGAGTGTATATAAATTATTAATGTAAAATACATATATAGGTACACCTATATATTTAGCATTGAAATCAAATTCATATAAATTTCAAATAATAGCTAAAATGAAATTAAAAAGGCAATCATATTGACAAAACAAAGAATAATAACTTCAAAAATATTAGGAATAATTACATTAATAGACATTAGACAAACAGCTATGGAAGTAGATGGAAATGTAGGTACTTTAGAAAAAGTTATTTTAAAATAATTAGAGACTATGTATAAAAATTATCTGTGAGACTGATGATAACACAACGACGTCGAAACGTCCCTCAATGACAATAAATGAAATTAAATAAAGTAAAAAAAAATAATTATATTTATTAACTAAGTAAAATTGATTACCCCCACCTATATCATAGAGAAATTTAGCGCTCAAAATTTTGACTATAATAATTAAATTAAATTTGAGAATAAGGAAGAGATTTTGGTATGAATAATAATTGTAAAATTTCTTATAAAATATTAACAAAAAATTTATTGAATTCATGATTTTATTTTAAATTTTTTCATTTTTTCTTTCTTTAGTGTATAATAGTGTATTGTTTTGAACTCCTTATTCTGCTAATACACATTAAAAACTTATTTTAACGAATGATGTATCGATTATTTTATATTGCTCCAGGCTATAATAGTTAACAGTAGACGCGTGATCTCACGAACAAAAGTTCTGATGAGTTCGTCAGAACAATCAAACAATAGAAATTGTTATGAGAGTGTTTAGAGCCTCGTAAAGTTACAGTTCTTCAAAACACGCGGA
Source organism: Forficula auricularia (assembly GCA_024734495.1). Classification (NCBI taxonomy): domain Eukaryota; kingdom Metazoa; phylum Arthropoda; class Insecta; order Dermaptera; family Forficulidae; genus Forficula; species Forficula auricularia. Next base: position 18,515,992 of record JALMQS010000153.1, on the reverse strand, counting down.
AATACATCAAAACAAAAGATTGTGTGATTTTCTATCGAACTCAAGCTTTGTTCGTCCAGATTATGCATCGACTGTTAAACATAAAATTCCATTCTTGACGCTGGTCATTTCGATTCATTCGAGGTCAAATCCATCTCTCCCTTTTCGCCATTCATTCAATTGATGGGAAATTGCGGAAACGAGCGAAAGAGAAAGAGAACCAAGGGTCATTTCACCGATAATCAGACAACCAACTGAGAGATAAATTATAACTAGATAGAAAATTAAAGGAGAACAAAATTCATCTTCATTTCTGGTTTAAGGCATACATAGCAGCAGTAACATCCGCTTGGGAATAAAAATTCCATCTTTTTGATGAGATAATTTCCTTTTTATATACTTTCATTAACTTGGTTCATCGGTTTGTCTGATTGTCTGGTGATTGAGGAGAGCAGAGAGAATAAAATCAGTCGGCAGTTATTAGTAACAAACCCAATGTCCTTGTTTCAATTCCGGTTGGAGATAATGTTATCAGATATAAGTCACAGACTCATAAGCCGTGTTTGTATGAATATATAGTAGAATGAATGTATGTCTGAGTAGAATCTTACAATTGAAATTTGACCTACATCTACTGAGCCATTTTTTATTTAATTTTCACATTTGCATATTTGAGATGACAATACCTACATGATTTCTTCAATTTCAGCAATTAACAAAGAAAAATATAATTTCAATTATTTTAATATAACGTATAATTTATTATTAAGAAATCCCACTTCTTATAAGATATTGTATAAATCAAATAGAAAGTAAAGTAGTTTAGTACTCTAAAACGCTAATGTTATTTGCTATTTTTACTTTACCATACAGGGTATGGTTAAGTATTGTAATCGTGCATGAAAAAAGTGTTTTTTTCCTTCTTTTTTTCAAAATATCTAAAAAACGACTCAAACTATTTTGATTAAAAAAATTCAGCCAAACCATGGCATTTCGTTCTACAAAAAGCACTAATTAGTGAACATCGAAAAAATTATATTTTTCGAGATAATAATTCTTTTGTCAAACTGTCTCTTAGTTAGTTAGTCTGTCTAGTTCTCTGGTTGTTAGTCTGTGCGTTACCAAATTTTTGTGGACGAGCTAGCTCAAAAACTAGTGTGAATATCGAAACCAAATTTCACACGCAGTGTTTTGGTCCATTGAGATTAAGAGTTGATTAGATTTTGGTGCATATCGACAACCTCAACCAAATTTTGTATGCATAATCAGTGGACCACCAGAAGTTTAAAAATGCAAAAACTAACAGCCCGAAATGGGGGGGGGGGGGTCAAAAAATGAAAATCTTGGCCATTTACCAAAGTCAACCAAATTTTGTATACATAATCAGTAGGGCACCAGGAGCATAAAAATGCAAAAACTAACCCCCCCCCTATGTGATTATAAATAATTTTAGGGGCCAGGTTGTATGGTAAAGTCAAGTAGATGGCCACATCAGAACACGCCAGCTTATTTTTTTACAATAACACGGTTTCATATAAAAATAGTCAAACAAGTTTAAAATAAATAGGAGGAAAAAGATAAAACTCTTTCAAGACCCTACCCTTACCTATAGGCACACTCTTTCCGAAATTTGGCAATTTGACAATTTTGTAAACTAAAAGTTGAAACTAGAAAGTTTAAACTTGGCAAAAACCAAACTTTTAAGCCAAATATCAGCTCATTAGGTATTTACAACCTTTCAAAATTTCACCTTCAAACCATTGGGTTTTGTTCTGATTTTCTTTATTTTTTAACCGGAAGCTCTTCATCTAGAGTCAAAAACCTATTCAGTTTTTCTTTTTAGAAATACAAACGTTCTGGCAGTTGTATACCAAATTTGAAGTACTACAATACCGGAGCTATCGTGGCCACAACAAAAATAAATAAAAACCTTTGAATGAATTCACTACTTCAGAAAAACTCATCGAGCATACCGTGTAATTTATCTTAAGTACCTATCCAAAAAATTTCCATATTAAAATGATAAAAGTACAAGAAGGTGTTTTATTTGAATTATTGAATAAAAATTTATTTTTCTACTTTTAAGTGCATTTTGAAATAAAAATATATATTTTTTAAGTAGGTACTTAAGTATTTTTTTTATTGCAACCTCTTTTATTTACATTTTGACAAAAAACGTTCACTTAAGTATTCACTAAATACTAAGTAAGTAATAGTTGTGTTAATTTGTACTTCCATTACGGGATCCGTAGTTTCATTGAACCTCGCCAAGACACCTATCAATTGGAAGGTGCATGTACCAAGGAAGGAAATACGGAGGGGCGTTTATTTATTTCGAATCCTCCTTCTTCATCTTGTGAGTAAATTGCGTATAAAAATATCTCGAAAGCGAAGGAATAGTAAGAACCGGTCGTGTCAATTTGGCAACCGTGTGGCTCGGGTCTTTAGCATTCCTTCAGGCGAAGATTTTTTTCTTGATACTTTAATCATAAACATTTTTCTAGGGAAAAAATAATAGACTCGACCTTTTTTCAGACCCCCTTTAAATTTATATGGGGACTATCAAAAATTTCCTGAATAGAATTTTAAATGATTCCTTCCCTGAAAAAATATACTTCTGTGTCTTATAACATTTTTACTATAATTTAAACAAAGATGTAAACACTTAATTTACCCTAATTCGCCTAATTCCAATCGCGCTTCACCCCTCGACTAAAACCTTTCACGATTGGCATTTTGTACTCTCAGAAACCGTTTTCAGGTAAAAGCAAATGAAAATAATATGTATCTTATAAATCAATGTTTATTTTTTTACGTAATTGATATTTTTTCATCAGAGAAAATAAATCATTCGAAATATCCGAGAAAACATTTTTTTTCAAACTAATTCGCCAACACGCCTCAACTTGTCTATTCGTGTCTAGACTCGTTTGAAATAATCTCGAGTTTTCATCATTAAAAAATCTATTAAATATTTGTAATTGGAATTAAGCAAAACTGGCAATTCTAGAGCAATTGAGTACTACTAATACTATCTAATCCAGGCCTGGCCAACCTGAATTGCACCCCGTGCCAATTGACGACTCGAAAATTTCTGAGGGCCGCATATAAATAAAAATAATTGCAATTTTTTCAATATTTTTTTTCTGAAATCTGCCTTTACAATGAATTTGGTACTTATCAATTTGTAGTGTAAGTTATTAATATTAATTTGAATGTAGCGATACACTGAAAGTGTTCAATCAGTGTAAATGTGAAAAAAATACACATTGTTCCAACAACAAAATATATTTGTATGGTAAAATAAACATAAAATATCAAAATTATTAGTTAAGGTAGTTGTTTCACTGTATGGGGTTTCTTAGGATTTTTTTGAAATTTATACAGATTATTATTTAAATACTTGTGCATCGATTGGTGGCAAAACGAAATTTATGAACAATACAGTTCCGGAGATATTAAATTTAAAAAAATCGAGTTTTTCAGGCTCTTTAATATTGCACTATACGGGATATCGGAAAGTTTACATACATATTTAATTCTAATTAAGAAACCCTTCTTAACATTTTTATAAAAAAACTAATTATTAAAATTAACTAAAATTTATTAAAATTAATTAAAATTAACTAAAGTTTAATAACATTAACCAATACATATTTTAAGACAATTTTGATTCATAGTTACAGCACAGTTTCTGAGATAATAAGGAATAAATAATGAAAAAAAGTATAAAAAAATTGGACTAAAAACAATTTGGCAACAGCGCATTTATTTAACCAGCGAAAGATGCATGCGCTAGATTTCTTTCAAAATTATATTTTTCATAATGTGTAACCTAGGCGTTGATTACATTTGTTAAAAAATAAGAAAATGATTTTTATAGAAATTTAAAATGTATTTAATCTGTCATTTTAATATAAAAATATTCAACAATGGTGCCAAATTTGCCAAACGACCACGGGATTGGCTAGAATTGGTACATAAACAGCCAAAAGTTTTAGGCTTATGAACTATGAATTCTTATTGTCTGTTCTATATACTCTAGCATTATCTTTTTGCTAGTATTGTCGCGAAACAACTACCTTAAGTCGCATAAACCAAACAATATTTCAAATTTCATAAACCAAACAATATTTCTAATTTCATTTTAAAATAACAAACAAATTTGAATGGCTTTTTCTTTTTTCTGTCTGATATTTGCGTTTCTTTTCACTTACTTAATTTCTCTAAAACTATATCATTAGTTGAAATTTACTATTATTATTTAATTTGTTATTCTTCATGTAATTATAGAGAACCTTAATTCTTTTAATTACTTTAATGCGATTTAAAATATATTTTAAAATACCGGATAAAAAACAATTTGTCAAATATGACCACGGGCCGAAAGTAAGTTCATCGAGGGCCACATGCGGCCCGCGGATTGCCCAGGCCTGCCTTAAAGCTTAAACGAATGACTGATAATACCTAATACATATTTGCAAAAAAAATCCTGAATCAGAAAAATATAAAACTTTATATATGAAGTTCTTGAACATTTAAAGCCTCAAATTCATCAGCAAATATATTTTAATAATGTTCATCTTTGAATCCAATTTAAACTTTCTATAATACTTTAAACCGTTCGCTTACAAAATAAGCTGACGTGTTCTGATGTGGCCATCCACTTGACTTTACCATACAACCTAGACCCTAAAATTATTTATAATCATGTAGGGGGGGGGGGGGGTAGTTTTGCATTTTTATACTTCTGGGGTCTCACTGATTATGTTTACAAAATTTGGTTGAGTTTGGTAAATGGCTAAAATTTTCATTTTTTGACCCCCCCTTCCATTTTGGGCGGTTAGTTTTTGTATTTTTAGACTTCTGGGGGTCCACTGATTATGTATACAAAATTTGGTTGAGTTTGCTCAAATAACCAAGATTTCTCATTTTAATCCCCCCCCCCCCACTCCCCCCAATTTTGGGTCGATATGCACCAAAATCTAATCAGCTCTTAATCTCAATGGACCAAAACTACGTGTGAAATTTGGTTTCGATATACAAACTAGTTTTTGAGCTAGCTCGTCCACAAAAATTTGGTAACGGACGGACATCCAACCAGATGACCGGACAACCAGACAACCAGACTAACAGACATTTTGACAAAACAATTATTATCTCGAAAAATTTAATTTTTTCGATGTTCACTTATTAGCGCTTTTTTGAGAGCGAAATGCCATGGTTTCGGTCAATTTTTTTTAATCAAAATAGTTTCAGCCGTTTTTGAGATATTTCGAAAAAAGAAAGAAAAAAACCCACTTTTTTCATGCACGATTACAATACTTGACCATACCTGTATTGTAAAGTAAAAATTACTGAATCCACTTTTCCACCGATTAACGATTAATTAATTAATTAACCTATATCATCATTTGATAAATGTAATTTTTAAACTTTTACTAATTTCCGCAATATTCCAAATATAATTTTATTAACAATTTTGTTGGCTTTATTCAGCAATTCAGACGCTATTTTATCTATTGCAGTGAGTTGATGAGTGCGCCGCCTGGCATATAGGCATCTATTTTGCCATGTTGGCGTTTCGAATGCATACCCTGTTTGTTTAAAGGAACTCCCACTCTTCAGTTCGACATTTTGTACACCACAGAAGATGAATTATTTTCCCATTATTCTTTTTAATATCTATATTTTAATTAAAATTAATTATTTTCGTGTCCCCATTTATCATGATTAATTTGAAACCATTATTTTATGGTTCTTTTAAAGTTTCATTATTTTCTTTAATCTTTCTTTAATACTTTAAAATGACATTTTTTTGCACTTTGAAATTAAAAACTTGAAGATTCTAATTATGTTTTCTTCAACATTAGTATCAGTGAGTATTTTAATGATGCTTAATTTTTAGATTTTTATTGATCTTTAATTTTTATGGTCCCTAGAGTCTAAAGTGGAACTGGAACTCTCTCCCAGCCTCTATCTTTCCCAGCACCTATGATCTTCAAACCTTCAAAACCAGGGTGCATAGACACCTACGTCACACCCTCTCACTTAATCAACTTTCCCTTCTCTTCGGTAATGCAAGGGTCTTTCGAGATCCATAGGGGCTACACCTTTACTGGTGCACCCCTTCTTGCATTCGATTGCATTAAAAAAAAAAAAAAGTTTTTTTTTAATGTGTCTATGTGTGTGGTCAAATTTCGTGTTCAGTCTACTTCAACCACCATTAAGAATATTAAAATTAAATTTCATATTTAATTTTTTTATTCCTTTAAGGATAATGAGATTTTGGTTGAAATATCATCGCGGATTGCTTTTACTTTGCACATTTTTCTAAAAATGATTAATTTCTAATTAAAATATCATTTGTAGACCTTTATCATAATATGTTAAGAATTTTTTTTATCAATATTTTTATAAAAATTTGAAAAACTGAAAAGAGAACTCTTAAAACTTTAAAATCGAGTGGTCCAATATTAATATTAAAACTAAATTGAAATATCAGAAAAAATAGTCAAACAGTCTAGCTGGGAAGTAATTAAGCAAAATAAATTCAGATGGGTGGTCGGATTAGGCTAGGCGGTAACGTGTCAGCCTTCTAACCATGTGGACCCTGGTTCGGATCTGACTCTAGTCACGCGGCTAAAATCTGACCCTGTGGTAGAGACAAATTAAAAAATAACTAATAAATAGTAACGTAAATTGGCTTATGGCTAGAAAGGCCGAAAAGCCAAAAAAAATTCAGGTACATAAAAATATAAACTTTTTGGACATAAGAGTAAAAATTGAATAAAAAGTAAAAATCTCGATTTCAAAGAATACAATATTTCTACAATCTATTTTTGGTTAGTACCTTAGAGAAATATTATTAAATTATTCCAAAATCACACGCTGTTTTTAACCCACGCCACATTTATTTTCCTTACTAATTTATACGTCTATTAATAAATTTTAAAAATTATACACATTTTATTTATTAATTACAAATTTTAAAAATACATGACAACATGACATTTCGAACCTCATTTTGTGTTAAAAGATTTAGTAATAAAAACTCACTATGTATTCTGACTAAACTAATGAGTTAACAGGCATACTTATTATGAATAGATTGTCAAAATATTTATTTTTCGTGAGAAATCTTTGTAATTATTATGTCATCAAATTCTTTGTGAGAGTTGCTTTGCCATTCAATTTGCAATATCTCTTTCTTTATTCTTACATCGCCTTCACTAGTAATTTCTATTAGTGGAGATTTTTTTTTGAATAAAAATTATTGTTTTCTTTAAAAGAAGTTAGAAAGAATAGAATTTTCACATTAGGTGAATTTTATAATACATCCAATTGCATAAGAAATGTCATATAAAGAAATATAAAAGTTATTTTTTTAATATAAATTTATAATTTTTTTTGTGTAAATATTTTGTGAATATGTGATCTAATTGAGAAATGTGTGTTTCTATTATGTCACTGACTCTTTTAACATTGTCTGCATAGATTGTTCTAAAAGATAAAATATAAACTTAAATAATACTGAAATTTATTGTTAATTTTGATGAGAATAATGGAAAACAATTTATCTATTTATTTTCTACTTTGTAACATCATAATTAACCATGTTGATTTAAAATAATAATCTCTGTAAATTTTTTAGCTTACTTCATTAGTAGAGACCGGATTCCTATGCAATTGCATATTTTGTTTGGGTATCAATTATCTATCCGAATTATGCATCTAGGATACTGTGGGTTAAATTTTATGCTGCATATTTTTTGCATATTTTAAGGATTTTTTGTCACATATAGCCTATTTCGCGCCAAATACAGATTTTCTAAAAGTAAATTTTCGGAGAAAGAATGAAAAAAATGAAGAAATATATATATAAAGTTCTTTTTAAATTTGCACCCATTACATCTGAGGATATGGAGCGCTCCTTTTCATTGTATAAATCGAGTTTAAGTGACCGTAGACCGAGGGGTGCACGTCTTAGTCTTTTTGTCTTCAATTTAGTGCATAAAACAATTTATTTTATCCAATTTTTACTCCATATATTTGCATATTTCAACGTATTATGCATATTACTTGCATATTTCGGCCTTTTCAATTGCATATTTTACGGCATATTTTGGCAGTTTTTACTGCATAAAAATCCGGCCTCTATTCATTAGTAAAGAAAAAGTTTTTATTTCTGAGAGAGAGAAGTTTTGTTGAGTTTTTAAGAGAAATTCGAAAATGATTTCCTCTACAATCTGAGATATTGATAGATATTTATAAGCTTTAGCCAGTTTGAAATTTAGCCCTAGTGCCAAAATGCTATTCTTTGAGATATATGTATAAAAAACATCTTGGTAGATAAACTTCATCAGTACTGGATACCCTTTTTGATTTTCTCCTATACTTCGCTAGCTTGTTCTAGTGTTAGTTTGTTATTGTTTTTGTTTTTTGTCTTTTTATAAAATTATACATTTTAGTTGATTTGAAATTACTAGAATGATGTTCTCCTAATTAAGCTTACCTGTCCATTCTCAATCGACTGTATTGAAAATTCAGACTTAGCAATGTTTGGGTTGAATCTGGTTCTCGAATATTGACCTACTTCTTCTGAGGCGAATTTCTTGAGATTTCGCATACTTAGATATTTGCACTGACAATATAATATTTCATCATTTCATGAATTAATAATGAAAAATAGAATTTTAACTTTAAAAAATGTAATATAACCTAACAAGCAATCTCACGACATACGAGATTATATAAGTCGAATAGTATGTTCTCTATCTAATACTTTTTGCTTTTCGCCAGCAAAGGATTATAAATAAAAATCTCAACGACTAATGAATAAATCAAAATATATATATTTTAATACGCTCAAAAGTAGAAAATATTTTTTTCAATACCCTAAAAATTTTCATTGCGTGGATTCTTTTAACTTGAAATTTAATTCTATAATACATGCATTTCTAATAAGTCTTATGAATATGGAATTTTTTATACTAAAGAATAAATTATTTCCTACGCTTTACTGTATTTTGAAATAAAACCATGTTTTTATTTTTTTGAAATAGGAAATTTCACTATTATATGGTGATTCGTTGAATGGCCTGCAGAACAAAAGAAATAAATTAAAATTTATAAATTTTTATCTCTTACGATTAGACATACTTTTACTTAAGTAAGAGGGGGCCCCCTCCTGCGTGGTCAAATAAATATTAATAAATAGGGCGCCATGTAAAAATCTTATTTGCAAAAAGGCGCCACGGCTCAGAAAAGTTTGGGAACCCCTGTACTAATAATAGAACTTTCAAATCAAAAATATTAAATTTTTCATTTTCCTGAAAATGTTCGAATTCGAAGTTTCTTTCAATCTTTCAGGTATTTACCTTAAATTCAAAAAATTGAGTATATATATGTGACTAATTTAATTATTTGCATTGAATCGCCTAGAAATCTTATCTTTTACTTATTTACTAAAAAATTATTTCATACGTGTTTTAACCTATAATTTGATAGATTGAGAGTATAATTATTTTTCATGTGTTTTTATTTTGCAATTTTTTGAACATATTTCAACTCAATATAATAGACTTGGCATGCAATTTTATTATTAGTATAAAATAGTTAGTTTGTGTTAAGGAGAAGTAGACTCAAAGAGAAACAAAGAGGTTGTCCTCTGCTTGATGCAAATAAACATACACACATATACATCGAGATGATATATCTGTATATATATTGTTTATTTGTTGGATACTATAGTTTCGAAGACTTGGTCTTCTTTAGTTCTAAGCTGACCACCAATGAAGAAGGAAAACCAAATTTTCAATATCCATACGATATTGACTCCATGAAAAACATTTATAATTAAAAAAAAACTGATGATGAAGACCAAGTCTTCGAAACTATAGTCTTAAACAAATAAATAATATATATACAGATATATCATCTCGATATATATGTGTGTATGTTTATTTGCATCAAGCAGAGGACAACCTCTTTGTTTCTCTTTGTGAATCAACTCTCGGCAAAACAAAAACTTTTCAATTAGAAGTAGGCTCTATTGATAAAACTCTTATACTCTACTTGATTAATAGAAAATTCTTTATTTCGTTGTCTGAGCTTGTTTCAATGTCTCAAATGGATATGGACTTGTCTCGACATGTATCCGGGATTACTATAGAAGCGCCCAATTTTATATTTCGCACCCTTTTCTTTCTATACCAAGATGAGACATTCTACCCCAATTGCATTTCAGAGAATTTATTATTTTTTAAATATTTTTATCTTTAATTGTTTTTAAAATATTTTCAATGAAATAAGGGAATTATTTTTTCGAAATTTCGGTAGATTCTTTTCATTTGCTTTTAAGGAAAAAAAAATTATCGAATACATTTTTTTCATTTAAATAATTTTATACAATGAATTTATTTTTATTAGGTAGATTTTTTAATCAAATAAATAAGAATTAACAGATATTTATTATGGGGTGTTCATTTTAGAAAATCAATTCATACGAAATTTGTTTTTAATAAAATTAATAAATTATTTTTTCTAATAAAATTTCCTCGGTAGACGTGTTTAATTTGATAATAAAATCTCCAAATCAAAATGATTTAATTTTTTATTTTAGTAAAAAAAAATTCGAATTCGATTTTTTTTTCAATTTTTCATTGTATACTTACCTTAAATCCAAAAAATTGAAAATCTCTCTATATAAATCTGCGTGTGTGATCAAATAAAATAAAATTTTTTGGCACTAGAACGAACTGAACGATTCTGCTTTCTTGACTAGTGAGATGAATGGGTAATCTAAACCGACAAAAAATATATGACTTTACGTTTTTGAATTATCGTGGTTAATGGGAATCTAGAGCTAGACAGACATTCAACGTCTACCAGTTTCGACTATTATGCAAACTATTATCCTCAGGGCCTAATAGTCGCAAAAATATCTATTTATGTGTATCTGTGCAACGCTATTTGGTGGATGATATCTAATCAGCATATAAAAAATTAATAATTCAATGTAAATGCAATGAGGAGTCGCCAACAAAATTCTTGTCAAAAGGAGGTCCCGCTTTGGAAACTGTCTTAAGGAGGTTCGGGACAGCTTATCTAACTGGTTGATCTTCGAAAAAATCTTTTGTATTTCTGTAGTGTGACAACTTCTGCCTACTAAATTTTTTAATAAAAAAATGTTTTAATAATGAGGTTAATTTCGAATAAAAATCTTTGTTTTGATAATATTAATAAAAAGAATATTGAGATAAATTTTTTCTCATTATAATAACATTTATTTAACACAAAAACGATTTCAAGAAATAGAGTTGGAATTCTACACTAGTGCTTTTGTTATATTCTGTTGGCTGCAAATAATTTTTATTTTTTTACATTAATGAATAACTAATTAACTAGACTGTCAAATCTATTGAAAAATGTATAATTCGATTCATAAAAGTTGAATTATTTATCTGTATAAATTTGTTGAAAATGTTGTATAGAAGTTATAGCCCTTTTAAAAGCACGGTCCATTTATTTCCATGTTAAAAGGACAATTATCAATAATTTATTTCTCAGTAATGGGACAGACGATCAACTTCAAATTTCGCGAATAAATATTTTATGTAACAATGATTCGATGGTAAAAATTTGAGAATTTTCTTATAAAAATGATAAACAGTCCGAAACAAAAAGATGATGATTTTTCCAAAATGCTATCTGCATTTGAAATCCTCTTTTGTTAGTCCATTTTTTAAATTTTTTTTTCAGTTTCTCTCTGATTAGAGCATATTATGGCCCTGTACATTTTTTGGTCGAAGTTGTTTTAGTCTGTTGTTCACCTTGAAAATTTCATCGATTAGAAATTAGTTGAAAAATGCCCGCATTCTGGTACTATATTTTGGAATCCCCTCCACATCGGCCGCTGCTTTCGTGTCAATCGAACTTCATATAGGTCATCGACTAGCGGCATTTTGCTGATGTGTTGTCGCCGATTTGACGGTTGTTGTTGTTGTGGTTGTTGGTGTTGTTGCTTGAGGGGAAAGCAGCTCCAGAGGAATGGAGGAGAGCTTCGAGGATGGCGGGGCGTAGAGTGGAAAACGGCTCTCAAGAAGTCAGTTAAGTCCCACGCCCCGTCAGCAACGTTCCTTGCTTGCTTCTTCTTCGGGTATAATAATCTTGTCGATGTGGAGGAATTTCCAATAGTGGTGATCAAATTAGTGCCAGCCTCCGGGTGCTCATGTGGATGTGCGTTGGAATTGGATTGTACTCATTTCAAATTTGTAAGTACCATTCGCAAAAAAATAATACTAATAATAATAATAATAAAGAATCTCCTAAATGTAAAGCTGTGAAACGAGGCGTAGTCTTTCTGGGCAGGTTCGGTAAAAAATCTCACCAGAAGATGATTAAAAAAAAGTGGTCTCTCTGACCTTGTCACTGAATAATCCACATTGTGGAATTTGAAAGATTTGCCAATTACTTAAATAGTTTATTTTAAATTTTTTTCTTACTTGAAGAAATGGAATTTAAAATATTTTTTAAAAATTATAAAAATGGTATCAAATCAATCTTAGAAAATATTCTTTAAATGTATTTATTTAAAAGAGAAAGAATTTAATTTTTAGGACAAATTCTAGGATTTTAGTAGAAATATTTTTATATTGCGATATCAGAGGGGATTCATCCCTAAATTCTTTCTCTTTTAATATACATTGGTTTTTAACCCGAGCTGATTTTTTGAAAAACATTCCAACTATTTTCAAAAAAATGATGCTCAAATCTTTAGTTTTGTATTTATTTAGTTCATATAATTATTCTGATTTTTATGATTGCATTCAGTAAAACGGGGCCCTATTAATGTCGATACTCACTGTCTCCGTTTTCCTCTGTCAGAGTATTGTAAATAGTTTGTAAACTAAATAAAATACAAACTTGGTTTTATAAATTATACGAATTTATTTTTTTCCGAAATCACAAATCGTATTGAAATTTTTAATTGCAAGAATATTTTAGAAAAAGATTTTGTGGAGTCAAAAATAAAAGATATTTTTATCCTGGTGTATCTATCTACAAAGATCTCGGTAAAGATCCCCTTAAGTAGAATTTGACTATATTTTTTAAATTTTATTCATTTTAAAATTACGACGTGAGCCCCACCCAATATGAACATTTTTAGGTGATTTTTGGTACCTCATAGCGTTCAGAATTGACTTAATTCCCCAAATTCAACATTCATTATTCCCTCTTTATCAACGAAAAATATGAATTAATTTGTTATCTTAATTATTTTGGAAGATATAAGGTACAGAACCTTCGATACGCGAGTCCGACTCGCACTTGACCGGCTTATTTGTCTATCAGTGGAAAGTTTTGACTGAATCATATATCAGAATGCATAACATTACCTTCCCTAATATTGAGATTCGTTTTCAAATACCAGTATAATTATTTAAAACTGACATAAAATAACTAAATATTTAAGATTTTTTGTTTCAAAAATTCGTATATTGGAAAACAAAACAAAATTTCTGTTAGTAACTACTACTAAGAGCAACGCCGATTCTATGTGTTAGGTAAATGGAAATAAAATTTGTAATTGAAACCAGAATCAATGGTGTCAGACATTTTCTCCCATTTTAAAATGTGAAGAAGGAATTTTCGAATCAATTAAAATAGAACTCGAATAAAACGATGTTTTTTCAATGTAGTAATACATCATTAGATAAAGGGTTTTGCCATTGGGCAACAAAATATAATTTTTAATCGTTTTATTGGTCATTTGAAAATTTCATCTGTATATATAGATGAAATAAGTGTTTAAATCGACCACTGACTTCTAGCTAATGATTGCTGGTTACGGTATTAACTTTGTATTTTTCAAAACAAAAAATAAATCCATACTAATTATTTTTTTACCTATTTAAATTAAAATTGTGAAATGGAAATTTATATGCCTGCGCCTTAATCAATTTATTTATAATTCATAAAAAATTCATATCAAAGATCAAAAGCAACCAAATGAAAACAAAACTATGTTTTTAAAAATAATGTAAATTTTAAAAAATCATTCATTAAAATAATTTTATTTATTTTTTTATTTTCATTGAAACCATGTGGGTTTGAAATTTCTAACTTCGAATCACAATGCACAACGTTTCGACTCCTTACTTTGGAGATATTTTCAATTATTAGGAAGTATTTTTTTAAACCCGCTTAAAAAAGACATTTTTGAAAATAACTCATAACTTTTTTGGATCCAAGAGACCTTGAAACGTAAATATTTTCACAATTTTTATTTTTTCCAGCCCGACCAAATAATTTCTCATCCGATGTAAGTGTAGTAAAATAATAAACTTGATTATATAAGTTTATTCCTAAAACAACAGAATTATAATTTCGTTTTAGACGATTGAATTTACCAAACATAACTTTCGAAATACAATTAAGTAGATTTGATTATACCTACATATTTATATACACATGTTATATAATATAAATGATTTCATTATATTTTCTTAATTATTCTTCATATATATATTAATATGTATAAGTCTAAAAAACTTTTTTTTTAATTTATTTATTCAAATTTCAAAATAATAGTGTTGTCAAAATGAAGGAAAATTATATTATGAAATTAACTTTATTTGTTTTAACAACTTTTGGATGAGCTATTATCATCGAATGACTCCTAATGTCGAAGTCAATATCGATTGATTCTTATGAAAATATTTTTAAATTACTTTATTAATCCTAATTACAAAATACTACCTTAGTAATTTTTTCAATAAATCACTAGGCGTATTTTTTCTTTTATTTATTTATTTTTTCGGAGCTGTCAGTCTCTTATTCAAGAACTTCTAATTCATTCGAAATGCCCACACTTGATTTCACAATCATTCAAAACCATTAAATATTCAATTCTTTTTCATAAATATGTATTTTTTTCAATTTTATTAAAAAAAAACCTCAAGGTAGTTTTGTATAATATAAAATAAATAAAATATAGTTAACTATTCATTCTTCAATAATAGTTTTCCAACAAATCAATTTACTTATTTCTTACATGAAAATTGAAGCTAAATATTTGTAAATTTTTTTAAACCAATAAAGAAACAATCACGGAAATGAATATAAATCGAATTCGTTTTAGGATTTCGTTTTTATAGTAGTAGGTTAGTTTTATCTTTTTAATATAAAATAAAAATATCTAATATATCGAATGTTTAATCATTTATTATCTACTCTTTATGAAAATATCAATTAAATTATTTAAAATAAATAGATATAACATTGAGAGACTGAAAAAACTACGTTGGAAAAACATGTTAATAAAAAAAAATACTGCGCGGAAGAAAAAATAGTGCGTTGTCTCTAAGTACTATTTTTTAGACCTAACTAATATTTAAAATTTCTTAATTATATATTACTAATAATGAAATCCGATTTCTGATTTAGAAGTCTTTAAAATTTTGGCATAGGTTGATGAAACCTGTTTTCGGGTTCGCCAATTGACATAATTCTAGATACGTTCATATAATATTAAAAAAAATACTTCACTATTTTAATTATTATATTTATTTAAATAATGAATTTTAATTAGAAATATAAATTCATAAATTAAAAACATTATCCAGGGCTTATATTCAAAAAAATATTATTTTATAAGTTAGAAATATTGCAAGAATTTCAGAGATCTTTTTTTTTTAATAAATATTATTTACCTCTAGACCGATCCATTTTATTTTTAATTAATAAAGTTTTCGATAAGATTAAAGAAATGGAATTAGTTTTAAGAAGTTGAAAACAAAACCAATAATGGTTTGTATGATTTAGACAAAATGTCTCATTTAATTGATATCTTGTTTTACCAATCGATGAACATTTTATGGGAAATAACATGCAAGCAAATGTCTTATTTGTAAAATACAATAGGATCCTTAAATTTATATATCTTTTATTTTTAAAAGCTGATAAGTTCAAGAATAATAAAAATGAAAAAAAAATTTGGTAGCTATTTTGAAGAATACGAAAATATAAATAACTTTTTTCTCTACAACTTAAAAAAATAATAGTAAGTAAAATACCGTGGTGCATACTTTCATCTTCTTCAATTTCCACCCGGAATTCCTTTAGTTTGATTGGATCACTGGAATAAGGTGACCAACTATACTCATTTACTGAGTTTTGTACTCTTTTTTCGCAAACCGTACTCTTTTCAAATCCTGTACTCTGAAAGTACTCATTAGAAATATTCCGGCATTTTAGAGTAGAACATATCCCACATGAAAATTTAAAAGTTTTGTTGTCCAGGCACTAATGCTGCTGTTGAAAGGGTATTTTCACTAGGGAATGATTATTGGAGCAGTGAGAAGTCGCAACTTTCTGTAAAAACATTATCTGCCGTCTTAACAGTCAAATTTAATATGCAAAATGAAAGTTGTTCGGATGTGGCTACATTATTAGACGAACATCCTCATTTAGCAAAAAAAATCCACTCGAAGAAAAATATGTTTTTAAAAGAAAATAAAGTTTTTATCGTTTTTGCTTCTTTTTTTTCACCTATGAAATAGTTGCAAAGTGTACTCTTTTTGAACAAAAAATAGTTGGTCACCTTACACTGAAATAAACAACATTTAAAACGACTTTTGTAAATACACTAGATCTAGAACTCTATATGGTTAATTTTTTTAAGTCCTCCTCTCTGGATAGTTTAAATACGGCAGCGATTAGAAATACAAAAACTTGACTAAAAATTATTTCATACGTGTTTAACCTATAACGATAGATTGAGGGTATAGCTAATTCTTTTTCATGTGTTTTTATTTTTCAATTTTTTAACATATTTCAACTCTAAATACTTAGTAGACTTTGTATGCGATTTTATTATTATTAGTATTAAAATAGTTAGCTTGTCTTAAGGAGAAGTAGACGCTATTGATAAAATTCGTATATTCTACTTGATTAATAGAAAATTCTTTATTTCGTTTCTGAGCTTGTTTCAATCTCTCCAATGGATATGGACTTGTCTCGACATGTATCAGGCATTACTATAAAAGCGCCCAATCTTATATTTCGAGCCCTTTTCTTTTTATACCTGGATGAGACATTCTACCCCAATTGCATTTCAGAAAATTTATTATTTTTTTAATATTTTTATCTTTAATTGTTTTTAAAATATTTTCAATGAAATAAGGAATTAATTTTTCGGAATTTCGGCAGATTCTTTTCATTTACTTTTAAGGAAATTTATCGAATATATTTTTTTATTTAAATGATTTTAAACAATGAATTTATTATATTTGTATTAGGTAGATTTTTTGATCAAATAAGAATTAACAGATATTTATTATGGGGTGTTCATTTTAGAAAATCAATTCAAACGAAATTTGTTTTTTAATCATTTATTTTTTCTAATAAAATTTCTTCGGTAGGCTTGCAAGCTAAAGTCCTGCTGGGCGTGTTTAATTTAATGATAATAATATTTCCAAATCAAAATGATTTAATTTTTTATTTTTATAAAAAATTCGAATTCGATTTTTTCTCCAATTTTCCATGTAGGTACATTAAATCCAAAAAATTTCAAACCAAAACACAAACACTAAAGAAATCAAAATATTAATTACTACTTAAAAATAATAATAATAATACACATATTCCTACACATATTTATTTCCAGTAATGAAGCAGTTGAAGCTTTTATTTTTGTGATTAATTTTATTAAAATTTGAATTTTTAGTTAAATCACACATAATTAATTATGTTAAATACTTTAATATAAGAAATAGTTTTGTTGATATTTTATTATGAATAATTGGATGGAAAGTTGTGTCGATTCTAGAGGTGGAATAGTTTTTATTATCTAGCTATACTATTTCATCATAGCTTAAAGAAAAATTTAAGCTTTAAATTTTTTTAAATTTTATTTGTAATATTTGTAATGTTACTTTTTAAATTTATTTATTAACAAAAAGAGAAAGTTAATTTTTCGCAAAGAATAAAATGATTAAATTGACACACTTAAGCTTTGACATGACATATGTTTTCACATATTTTCTATTTGATAGGTATTCCACAAAAAAATCTTAATAAATTAAATAATTAAAAACAATTTGAGGTCAAAAAAAAAAAAAAAAAAGAAATGAAATAATCACATTTCTTTTTCAAGCTTTCGACAATTTCATTACCTTTATCCGGAAACCAATATGTATATGTAAAAAAATGAACATAAGCAATCGTGATTATTTATAATAAAGGTCGATTTTCGATTTTAACTCTAAGTGAAAAAACCATGAGAATCTTCTTAAAAATTCACTATATTACTTACTGTGCTTAGATAATTATAGACATATATATCTATGATCTAAGACAGAACTACTCATCTATTTCTTGATCTTATATTATAATAATCCAAAAGTAATTCAATATAACTTCTTTTATAGACTTATAACCCGTTCATTTAGAATTAAATTAGCCATTTTCTTCCGGTGATGAAATTCAACATTTTACCGTTTTTTAAGTCTTCCTGGAGGTCTCTTTCCTTCGGGCTTTTCATCTTTTACCACTTGGCAAGTTTTCTACTACTAAAATTAACTTATATAAAATTTATAAGAAATAATTTTCTTTATGATTGCTGGTTTATTATTATTATTATTTGGCCTGTGGAGGCCCTCGAAAAATAATTTAATTGCTGCTTTAAATACTAGACCAGGAACATGGAAAACATTAATTATGATCTCGTAAAAATTAATTTGATAGTTTTTTGGTGCTGGCATCAACCATTCAGAAGACTGAATTAATAGTTAATTTCCCTTGTAGTATTTCAAATTTACCTCACTATGCAATGAAATATAGAATTTTTTTAAAATCAATCAAAAATACTATTCGTATTTCCATATTATTATCGTCGGGTTACACATTTCAAACTTACCTACTACTCAAATCATGTTATTTTGATAGTTTAAATCATCGCTACATGAAGTCGGAACTTAAAAAAAATAAACAGATAAGATCGAACTACTGATAGTATCTAAGCTCTTTAAGGAATCATGTTATAATATTAAATTCATGATTCTATATCATGACTATTATTAATACAAATCTCTTCATAAAATCAATCAACGAGATTTTTCAATGAAAAATTGAAAAACAATGTTTATTAAATATGAATTAAATGAAATTATTTTATTAAGTTTCCTAGAAAGGAATAGCTAAGCCCCTTAAAGTTAGTCAACCAAGTATGGGTACATAAAAAAAAATAATCAATTTTTAGATGAAAAACAAACACAAAACACGAGTGATTGATAATATATATTATATATACAAATTCTATACTGTAAGTTTATATCTAAATCATATTTTGAGATACTTTAAATTTTTTTTTGACTGTCTGGATGGTTTCGAATAACAAAGTTTATTTGGACAAAATAGAAGAATCTTGGATGTTTTGTCAGGGAATAAAAAAATCTAGCGAAGGAAAATGGATGGCTAGAGTTTATTTACACAAACCACCCTTTGGGAAGGAAAACACATTAAAGACAAATTGCTTGTTTGTATGTATTAGAAGGGGAATAGGAGAAACTGTTGGGGGAATATATTTGCAAAATAACCAGGAAAGGCAAAAAAAGCAATAAAAAATACATTTCATCCTTCGAATATAATAAAAGATAAAGATGAAAATCTGTCTAAACTTTAATCAGAAATAAATAAATAAACTGAATACGAAATGTCATTTATGATAACACATCCCAAAGATAAATATTTTAAGTTTAATTATTGTTTATTATATAAATAAACGCTGGGCTGCCAAAATACACAATTCATTTAAAAATTTCAATTTTTTCTCTTATTTCGAGAAGGAAATCTTGTATATAGTTCGTTCTGATGCCAAAATGTATGCATTTTTATCCAAATGAAAAAACTGATTATATTTTGTTCATTCTAGATAGTAATTTTTAGATGAAAAAAACAACTAATTATTATTTAGGAGATGTCGAACATGTGAATAAACTTAAATTAAAGTTTGTTTTAATTAAACATTAGTGTCATTATTCGATTTTCTAGTCCAAACTTTAGAAGACAAAATTTGCATTTTAATTGATATTTTTTTAATTAAAATTACAAATACTCATGAGAAAAAATGATCGATTAAACGATTTCGGAAATATACAATTTTAAAAATATAATGGAACTAGAGAAATCTTAAGCCGAAAAGTGGTCTTTGATGCGTCCGTCATCTGACATCTGACAATCTGAAAACGAGATTTTTTTTTAGTTTTATTTTAGATAAGCATGAAAATTTCCGAAAAAATCGATAATATGTGGAAGATCAGAAATATGGAATCTTAGAAAATTTACCATAGTTACATCACTGTGTATCCTTTTTGGCCCTGAAAATGGCAATAGTGGCCTCTGGAGTTGACTGAATAAATGCTTCATATTTAGTAACGCATCAAGCCAATCATCATCAGACTTTAATTACATCTGTTAAGGACAATAATAATTGATTTTTTTGACTCTCATTATTAATGCATATCTATTAGAATAAAATGGCATTTTCATGTATATTGGGCTGCTAAATAAATATTAAGAATGACAATCTTGTTTGGATTACATGACACACTAGTCTAACAAGGATAAACCTTACAAACTTGACCCGCAAAGCTAAAACATGAAATAATGTATTTAAATTTAGTTTTTTATATTTAACTTTTTTTGTCCTATTAATTTCTCATTCCCGCTAAATCAATCATTCAATTGTTTTCGAAACCGGAAAAAGGAACTCTGCTTATTCGCATTGAACGAATCTCTAATAGGAATTGGAATGAATAGCTAACAAGAAAATATTATGATGTCATTCAAAAATATTTACAAAGCTTATTTTACATATTTCTATTTATAAGGAGAAAATAAATATTTACCCAAAAGTATTTAATTATCATTCCATTAAAACTATTTAACCACAACCATAGAATAAGATAAATATCAAAATGTCTTATAAGAGTGATTCAATATTCTGCTCAGCTCTAGTTGCTATCAAACACTCACTTTTCAATCTCTCCAATATATATTTGGTTAAAAGTAACTCACTAAAAATACCATAGTTCAGTTTTTTCGAAGGTTGGATTGTTAAGACTGATTTCTTAGTTTACCTTTATATACTATCTTAAACTCGGTACCGCGACATTTTAGCCCCCGACAAAATATCACAAGGACAAAATATTCCCCAGTATAAGGGAGAATACAAAAGAGACACCCTGCCCGACGATTGGCTGTTCGGTTTTCAATGTGTGTTTGATTAGGAAAAAATGGGAGCCCCAAACACACCCCGCCCGACGATTGGCTGGTTCGGTTTTCAATGTGTGTTTGATTAGAAAAAAAAATGGGAGCCCGAAACACACCCCGCCCGGACTAAACTTTCGGAGGTTCGGTTAATATATATTCCAGCCCGAAAAGGAGCTATACGAACCCAACCGAGCCGAACTGAATATATATTAACCGAACCGGAGTCGATTTACATTATTCATAAGATTCACGCGGGTAAGGGTTATTTTGTCATGAGATATTTGGTCCGAAGGATATTTTGTCGGGGATATTTTATCGTGGGAAATTTTGTCGGGGGCTGAAATGTCGCGGAACTTAAACTCACTTTTTAAACACTTCAAAATGTATTGCCAGAAATTATGTGAGTATATATCAAGCATTTTCAGAGACTGGATTGTCAAGAGTATTTCGATATTCAGTTTTGCTCTATAGTTGCTAGCAAGAACTCACTTCGTAATCGGAATTAGTTGTTAAAACTTGATTGTGAGTAGCTAATAAAATATCTGCAAAATCACCATATTTCAGTATGTTTGGAAGATAGTTTGTAAAAAGTGTTTTAATTTTTAGTTTAGATCAAAAACTCACTTCACAATCACTTAAAAATTAGATTCTAAAAGTTGATTGTACGTGGATAAGAACATCGCACCAAAAAACTACACATTTTTCAGCAATTTTGGGGAAATTTCTTCTCTTCTATCGAATTTTTATTACGCGTCGTCATGTATACCTTTTCTCAATTTTCCTTGATTTTTCCAATCGAAGTCTAATATCCGTCAGTTTGATGTCTGGATGTCATTTCCTGATTGATGCCCCAGCCTAAGTTTTCCCCTTGTCTTTTTTCGGATTGCACTTTTACCATCTTTGTCCACCATACATCCGCTTTACATGGCCATACCATTTAAGCTGTTTACTTTGTATCGATTTGTATGTTAACTTCCCTAATTCGTTTCATGATTGCATTTTTGTCTTGATCCTAAATTGGTAGCATTTCCTCCCATTTTATTAGCCTGTTGATTTTGAATTTTGGAAGAGTATATTTTCTTCCGTATTATAGTTATATGGAGCAATTTTTAACTGTTGATTTGAAAATTATTTATTTATTTTTGGTAAGATTTTTCAGTTCTCTAAGATAGAATACATTTGATTGACCATTAGATAGTGTACCCAATACCATATTCTTGACACTAACCCTACGCTGTTGGTAAGGTAATATTTAAATATTTATACTCTTATATTTTCCAGATTATGCCACTATGAGTTATCAGATCTTGTCCTTAATTGTTTTGATCTTGATCTCCACCATCATGTATTCTATCTTGTCCGCATTTATTTCTAACTTCTTCCTAACATATTCTTCAGTTTTTCTAAAGAATTATGTCCACTTCGTCTTTAGACAGTACTAATAATTATTTAATTATTAACAAATAAGTGCGTGGTCAAATGTCAATCCTCAATTTCAACTTTCATTTTCGGAATTTTTTTGTTCCAGATCTAGAGAACAGAATTCAGTGAGTATTGTAAATGTTATTGTGATGCAACAACCATCATTTCAGCTTTTAATTCTCTTTCACCTTTCAATAAATTTAATTCTTATAAAGAACTTCTAGAGATATTCTTAATATTAGCTTTAAATCTTGTATTATTCTAATGATTGTAAGATAAATATAACACTTTCAATACGCTATCTTATATTTCTCGCCTATTTAATTAGGTTTTTACAGAAGTGTAACTTTTTCTTCGGAACCTATTTAACAAATTGTATTTTAAAAACAAGTAATATTTAAATTCCTAAAATATAAATATACCTATATTTTCCTACCTTGTGATTGTAACAAAATTGTAAAGTATGGAATTTAAATAATAATATTTACGAATTAATTAAAATTATAAAAAGTAAAATTTGAGCGAGGCTGATTAGCTCAGTTGGCAAAAAAGTATTACGAAAAAAATATTATCCTAGCTTGGGTGCGGAATAAAATTAAGAGATAGAATTTATGTGATAAATGTAAAAATAAAGAGAAAAAGAAAATTGAATTTATCTTGAAATTTCTTAGATTTTGGCTGGAGGACATGCGCCCCAATGGACGCACCTGATAAATGAATATAATTTACAGGGACTAATTTCTTTTCTATTTTCTAGACATAAAGCATTAAATGTGTGTTTATTACATGCATTGGATGTTGTTTTAACCCGTTCCGTTACATGATAGACACCAAATGAATATAAATGGATAAAACTAAACAGCCTTCATAGAATATTCTATTAATTATACGTGAATGTAGTATTAAATTTTTTACATATTACTTATATTACATACTATATATAGGATAATAATATAAAATAATCATTCTAACAACAAAAATTCGAATTCATTATTAATGGATTAAAAAATATTTAATAGAGAAAAAATTGGTGAACAAACCTGTTTAGTATTTTAGGTCACAACGGAATAAAATGCTTCTGCTGCTAGAGATGATGATGATGATGATGATAGAGAAAATACCTTTTTTTTTCTTTTTCTCTCTAAATAACGGAATTTTCCAATAAAATATTTATATCAAGAAATTGAAATAAAAATATACTATATATACCAGTAAAATAATTGACCATTTATATATAATAATATATTAATTATTTCTATTAGTAGGTGCTTATTGGTTTCTTAGGTAATTTATTTTAGTATTTTGTATTTTTATTTTATTTAATATGCCTATATTTTTTTCTAATAATTGATATCTTATTACTGTAAAACGTTATACCTCTAACTGTCAAGAATTATTAAAAATATTTTTTCAATCAATTTTAATTAATAGAAAAACAAATTATTGAAAATTTTGTTTTTATCTTCTAACCAAGGATGTTTTATAGTACTAGATAGCTGATTGTCCATTCTTACTGGAAATCAAAGTGAAAAAATAATTAAAATCTCTAAAAATATTACTTTTTTGAAGTTTACTATAGAAATTTTTTTTCGTATGCCTCAAAACCGATCTTTGACTTTATTTTTTTAATAGTTTGGTCTTAGTACTTTTTTAAATTTTTAGTAACTGAGCAAAAAAGGACCAATTTTTTCTGCGCTATTTTTTCACTAAAAGCATATTATGTATATCAGTCCATGGATGCGGCGCTTCCCTAAAATTTCAAACATTTAAGAGTATTTTGATAAATTCAGGAGGATCTTTAAATTTTCAAATTACTGTGTATTATCCGATATATCAAATATTTCTATAAAAAACATTTTTTGTTTTGAAAAGTTTATTGGTTCTCAAAATGAAATAAAATTGTTGCATAGTTTCAAGGGGCAATTAAAATGACTGATTTTTTCGAAAAGGGTGCCTATAGAAGGTTTGAAATCCCTGCCTGTTATATATTCCAGTTGAAGCATGTCAAAGACAAGTTCTGACGAGTTTTAGTCGAATAAAAATTATTCTCACTGAGGAATTATTAAAATAGTATTAATACAAAAAAGAATAAACAAAGATGATTCGAGAATCTTTGGACTAATTCATTTTTAAAAACTTTCAATAGATATAAATATAAGATCGGAATAACTAAAAGTGCTATAGACAAGTCATAGCTTGCTTATAGCAATATAATTAGGAGAAATTAAAATTTTTCTTATAGGACAGGCTGATTCATTGTGGAAGATGGTCGTTTTCCATCTCAGGGTCTGTGGAGTTATGGTCACAAGATTTAATTTTTGACTCTTACTACCCTCACTCACACAAAGCAATGCGAAGGTCCAAAAATATATTAAAAAAAAATATCTAATGTTAAATTTGAAAAATAACGAAAATGATACCGAATTCGATGAAATTTGCATAAAAACAAAGCGAAGATTAAAATAAAATTTCATCAAATTGGACACCATCGCCTGGTTGAAAAGTCACCAATCGCTACTGATGTATATTAATTTTTAAAATTTCAAGTTTTTAATACAATTAAAAATAAAAAAAATAGTGAGCTAACTGCCCGGAAAGCAAGTTGGTTCTCAGGTTCGACTCCAGGGGGATGGGCTCCCTCTGATATCGCAATTTTAATAACATTTTCTGTAGTAAAAATCTTAGATTTCTGTCCTAAAAATTAAATTCTTTCCTAGTAAAAAAAATAATATTAATATCTATGTGTGAAATGTTCAAAAGAAAATTAATCAGTTTCAAATATTGCTATACTTTCACTTTTTAAATTCAACTCAGATATCTAGTTTACGTAACATCCTTAACCCTAACAAAAATTAGAAACAATTCAAAAAAGTATCAAATAGTAATTTTTCTCAACCAATGAACCGTTGAAAGTTTCATTTTCTTCCTATGCATAGAAAAAGCACGATAGCCTACATTACTATTAATGATTAAGAACTTGAGTCCATTGAAGGAAATGTGAAATATTAAAAAACGCGACACATTAAAGGCGAAAGGAAGTTTGTACTTCGAATGTGTCTTAGCTCCCCCGCCTCATAGCCTCGATTTTTTATTCCGTTCTTCCTATTACAATTCTATTCATGTAGGGTGATGTAAATTTATAATCAAATTATTATAGTATATATAATCCATTAACAAAAATTAGAATAGATTTTATTGTAAAAATAATAGTCCTTGCCAGAGATGTAGAAATTGCAAACTATCTGGTGGTCCTTTTTTAGGGTTCTGTTTAAAAAATAAAACGGATTATTGTCGATACAATATCTAGGCTGTCGCTCCGACCGTCTGCCAAAGCATTGTAGCTCTATCATAAAAACTTTATTATTATTACGAATTTTAAAAGTTATAGGGATTATCATTTCCCCACAAATCAAAAATCGTATTAAAATTTTAATTCAATGATTATTTTAGGGAGGGTCGAATTTTGTGTGTGAAAAATGTTTTTTATCATAAAGTGTGAGAAGATTTCTTTAAATAGTTTTTTTTAAATTTATTTCGATTTAAAATAAGGGTTATGGCTATTAAAGGGTGATTTTGTGCCTGTCGACTTAACTTAGAAGTATCAATTTATTATCCTTTATTCTCTCCTTGTCAACCATAAATATGAACGAATTTGATATTTAAAATATTTCGGATGCTATGAGATAGGTTCTTCTAGCACTTGGTTGCCTAATTTTTATCTGTTGCATTTAGGGCTCTGATAACTTCTATAGTTCTATTCGAGGGGTGAACTGCGATTGGAATTAGGTGTACATCGTCTTTGGAATTATTTGGAATTACTTTGGAATTCATTAGATAATCTATTGTCTTCTACTTGGAAATGAAAGTGGAACTGGAAGTAGGTGTACACGATTTTAGGTCGCGGTTCACCCCTCGGTTTCATTCTTTTCAGGGTATCGCTCAAACTTAAAAAATGGAGTCTATTAATGTCTATTTGACTGCCCATCTGTCCAAGTATTTGTAGTTCGTAAACTAAAGAAGAAGTAACTATTAATTATTTTGGGAATGATATAATTTTTTGTGGAGTCTAAAATAAAAAATGGTTTTTATCAGGCTGTGAAGTATTCCTGCAAAGATTTTTAAAAAATCTTCTTTCTTAATTATTGTTTAGTTTACAACATCGTGGGAAATTGGATAAATAAATCAATCACAGAGTTTTATATTAACTTTCTTAATATTTTTCGCTGCATAATGGTGGTATTAGAGAGTCCCAAAGTTGCTATCTTGAGGTGGTTTTTTACTTGACGGCGTTTAGTAATGGATTAACTTAGAATTATTATGAAAAATCTACAAATTCTCTCTATATCAAATACAAATCAGAACGAAATTGATCTCTTAGGGGCCATTCATAAAATACGTTCGCAAACAGGGGCAGGTAGAGGACGGGGTATTGCATACCGTGATGATATGTGACAATTGGGGATGGAGGGCCTATGAAAACATGGCGTTCGCAATTCATCAATTTTATTTAAATTTTTTTCTTAACTTGTTTTTTTTTAATTTGATTATAGGGGGGTGGGCGGTGGAATTTGTGACTTTATATTTGTTAGGGAGATCCAGACCTGTGACGCAGCGTGACGAAGGGTAGGGGGTCCAAAAAGGCGAAATTTTGCCTGACTTATTTTATAAATGGCCCCTTAAGTATTTTGGAAGATATAAGACCCATCTCAGGCTTGGCCCTTTTTTTATGATTTCTACAGATTGGCATTGTATTGATTCATTTTTTAATATCCTTAAAAAAGATGGTTTAGTGTTGAGGTTTGTTGGCCTTGTGTGTCGTTGACCTGTCTCCGTTATTTACTCGCTTCTTGGTCCGCCTTGCATGTCAAACTCATTCACTTAGTTACTTACTTATTGACTGTCACCATTCCAGAAAATGTCAAGGTAAAAGGCTGCACCCCTCTTTCTTTTCCACATACTCCAATTAACTATTATAAACAGCCGACTGCTTCCTAATAGAAATTGCCAGCGAAAAACAATACCGCTAATTTACATGTTCAATTTGTTATTTCAATTAGAAAACTAAATAGATAAAAATACATAAAAAACTTTTTAATAAGGACGCTTTAATTTCAAAATGTAAAACAAGTAGACAATAAATTTTACACATTTCTAAAGAAAATCTCCTCGACAGGTTGTCACCTACTTAATCCGAAGTGTTATGGATAATTTTAATTATATTTCAGAGGGGTCTTGTATCCCTCTTGGGATTTGAACCTACGCCCCAGAAATGCCACCCCTGCCATTGAAGTTAAGCTTGTTGCTGGATCATTAGATAAATTTAAAGGATTTTACATTCATTAACTAATATTTTTTCTAATTAATTACGCTTAAAAAAATATTTAAAGACTATTTTTAAAAATAACTATAATAATATCAGATGAAAAACTAACAAACAGATCAGACAAACCAAATATAAGATTAAATCATAGAGGGTATCTCCTGCTTGATGCAAATAAATCCTTTAAATGTAAATAATAAATAAATAAATAAGCCAACATACTCGTACAAACAAATCTTCATTCAAAGACAAAAATATTCATAAACGAAAAACTGTAGATGAAGTTCAAGTCATATACTTTATAGTCCAAGTCTTCGAAATTATATAGTCCCTAACAATTAAAACAATTAAAACAAAAGTTCAATTAAAAACTGACGTTACAAGACCTGGTGAGAATCTTATGTATAGTCGTGTCGTAGGGCTAACTATTTATCGTTAATAGGGTTTCTTTTTTCAACAGGCTCACCATGACGCTGTATTTCAAAAGAGTCATTTATATACCGGTGTATCTGTATTACGCAGAGATAATTCAGGGGTGGATATATGGGTCTAAATATATAAAAATATGTCCCCGATGCCTCTCCGGGCCGAACAAAAGAGCTCGCCGGGCCTCAAGTTGATTACCGCTGGGTTAGATAAATATTTGGCTCATATAATATTTTGTAAGTCTAAAGATCTCTTATTAGGCTTACATTATATAATATTTAATTAATTTAAATTCTACTCTATTAATTTATGAAATGATGAAATATTATATTGTCATCACAAATACGTAAGTGTGCGAAATCCCAGCTAGAAACTTCAGTAGAATATTAGGTCAATTTTCGATTACCAGATTCAACCAAAAAAAAACAGTTATTAATTAGTAAGAGTGAATTTTTGATACACTCGATTGAGAATAAACAGGTTAGCTCAAATGGTAGAGCATTACTCTAGAAATCTCAAACCAATTAAAATCTATAATTTATTTATAAAAGCACAAGGACAAACTATAATAGAAAAGATTAAAGAACTTAGAAGGGAATAATCAAACCAAAAAGGGTGTCCTCTGCTGAAGTTTATCTAAGATGATATTCATAATCTCTAGGATAGTATTATTGGTTCATAGATTCTATTCCATGATGCAAATGTATACTTACTTTATACCTATTCAATCTAAAAACATTTCAACTTATTATTTTAAATTAATTTATTAATTTGATATATACATACTAGTATATCTCGTATATATAAAAAACAAACGGATCCGCGAATAAAAAAGTTTTTTATTTTATATAATTATTAAAAATATATAAATTTCCTTTTCAAGCTTCTACATATTATTTACTTACTTATTGGGATTCAAGGGGTGAAACGCAATTGGAATTAGGTGTACACCGTCTTTGGAATTATGTGGAATTATTTTGGAATCTATTAGAAAATGCCCCTTCATCTATTGTCTTCTACTTGGAAATGAAAGTAGAAGTGGAAGTAGGTATACACGATATTAGGTCGCGGTTCACCCCCCGTTGAGATCTTTTACTATTTTTAAAGATTAAACTTTTTCGATTTTTTTTTATTTATTACAATTTATATGGTTATTAAAAAAAATCATTTATTGATGATTTGATTTCTTTTCTCTAATTGCAATATTTTTTTGTCTGTGCTTACAGATACTTCCTACGAGAAGGCTTGTCGCCGAGGCTCTGCGCCGGCGACTCCTGTTCTTGGTGCACGACTTGACCTCACGCCGAGGATTGTGGTATGTTTTTTTCACTTTGCTATAATCATAAGGATGAGACTCGTAAAAAATATATATATACTCAAGTCATTCTCAATTGAATTCGCTATTTTCAATTTCTCTTCAATCTCGATGAATGATGTTATTTTTTTCGTTTGGTGACGTGACCTCAGAAAAATTTTTCAACATCATCCTTCTTTAAATTCATTTCCTATAATATTTATTTAAAATTTACACTAAGATGTGTATTTTAAAGGTTATTTTTTCACCACTAAGCACTTATAATTTACATATATTTTTTTTTTAATTTTTCAAATAATTTTGGAAAAATGACAAGAATAATAAAAAACAAGTGACTTATTCGAATCTTGAAAAAATATGAAGAATTTAGTATGAATTTATATGGATTATATGCAGAATTCAGTATGGATTTATTTAGTCTCCAGAAGAATTTTGAAAAAATGACATTTTTTCAAGATTCGAAAAACTTTTTTATGTTTTTGATTGTCCTAAATAAGGCCTGTTAAACTAAGAGTATGCGATGTAGGTTTGTTGTGAAACATTATTCGAGTATAGTTAAAGGATTTAAGTGATGTTTACAGTAAAAAATGAAAATAAACATAAGTTTGAAAACCTCAATTTATTTTCGATCAATTCACCAATCTTTGTGAGTTTACAAAAGTTTATTATAAAACATTATAAAAAATCTTTAACTTAATTAAATAAATTAGATATGGTACTATAATGTTTTTAAAATTATAATTGTGGTGTTTTTTGAGACTCTTGAAAACTTTGGAAACAGATGGAATGTCTTCGTTAGGAAAAAGAAATAAAATTTATTTATATTCTAACAAATTTATTTTCATGAAAAACTTATGAGACGTTTCGGCGGACATTCTCACACCATCATCAGTCTATAAGGAGAGTAGACGCCGAAACGTCTCATAAGTTTTCCATGAAAATAAATTTGTTAGAATATAAAGAAATTTTATTTCATTTTCCTAACGAAGACATTCCATCTGTTTCCAAGGTTTTCAAGAGCCTCAAAAAACACCACAATTATAATTAATTAAATAAGTTGTGTTAGACTATACCTTTGAATTTTCATTCAATCTCCAGCGAAACTATACGATTAATATATGGTATGTATAACTGAGACTGAGTGAAACTCATTTACTGGTTTTGTACTAGTAGGTATATGTCCGAGGTGGTTCGTCTTAGAGCATAGCCAAATGCCTAGAGAATATTTTGACACTAGGGTTCGATTCCCGGGGAGGCATCCCTTCTGACCTACAATCTTATATATAATTATATATATATATAATTGTTTAGATTTTGAACACTAAAATATTAACATATATAAAAACCTAGTTTCCAAAATTCCAAACGTTTTGATCTCCTTCTTCCATCAATCTACTTCTATTTATTTAATTTTCGTATAGGTTTAACTTTCGTAATACTTTCACCCTGAAAAAATTAGGAAATAATTTTTTATTTAGTAAAGTAACAATACCTAATATTTAGGAAAAAAATGTTTACATATGCTTAAATTCTAAAGCCATTACACCCTCGTTCATAATAAACAATAGTGTATTTTTCTTCTAAAAATGTTTAATATTAAAAAATATTTAGATCTTTGAGAAGGGTCTCTTATCGTCCTACTGTAAACTGATAAAAAGTAGGTTAAAGTTACCGGAAAATAGTTTGTTTTAACCGTTTAAAAGATTGGCCGAAAAAACACTTAACTTTCTGTAAATGAGTACTTGTACTTGCCCCTATGTTAATTTAACCAAAGTATAGTCTTAATGTGCAACATGCGGTATGTAAATTTAATGATAATTTTTTCTAAGATAAATTTATTTAAAAAAATTTACTCGGCATACTTGTATTAACAAATAAAATTGTTGAAATATCACTCTCACTGCTTTCTTATACTCCAATAATATGAAAATTTTCTGATAGTAATTAAAGTAAAATCCAAATAATATATTTTATAGTTGATACTTCATATAATTACTGTTAGGGCTAATACATTATTAATTTATATTACTTGATATCTATTTATATAGGTACATGTTTGTAAATAGAAGAGGTAATTAAAAGTGGACAATTTCTCTTTTGTTTGTTCTACTTTCTTTTTTTTCTTGGTGGCGCTGTTACTAATGAATAGAAAGAATTTATTTAAATTTTAATCGATACATAAGCATATATTTCAGCAATGTTCAATTGAAGTTTGTATCATAATAAACATGAAATATCCAAAGTTACATTAGAGTATTACTTACAAACCTGTCCGGAAAATCATAGAGAAACTTGTTCAAATTCTTAGGTTCCCTCAACAGGTGAAAATTCGAAAATTTTCATTTTGTTTCATTTTCGTGTTCACGACACTTATAACCTTCAAACCTTCAAAACCCGGGTGCATAAACATCTGCGCCTCCACCTTTTCGATTGATCAATTTTTACTTCTCTTCGATAATACAAAGGTCTTTCGAGATCTATAGGAGCTGCATCTTGTTAGTCCGCTCTTTCTTGCATTCGATCTCATCAACAAAAAAAAGCTTTCCACGAAAATCTATTATAAAATATCTTTTAAAATTTAATTTAACAAAAACTTTCTTTAAATACTTACATTTTGAATTTTTTTTCTTCTCAATTTTTCGAGATCCATGAGGGCTGCATCTTCCTGCTTGCATTCTATTTCATTAAAAAAAAGTTCTGTCCTAAAAGTGTAAGATATTTTCTTATCAAAAAATTAAGACAGTAAATGGCGTTTTGGGTAATGCTTGGGTACACTAGAGTGAAGACTTTAAAAAGATTATTTAAAAAATTATCTAAAAAATTTAATTTAATTTATTGAGCTATACTATATACATTTATTTGCTTAGTTCTACTGGGCCTAACTAAAAATTCTAAGTGTTTATTCATTTTTTAATTCTTCTTATTAAACTAAACAAAAATGCCGATTTTTCCTTCGTTTCTTTATGCCTACCATTGTTTTTGTTTCTTAAGAAAAATGTATAGTTCATGGTTGGATTGAACAATTAATAATATTTGGTACACAATTTTACTCTCTAATAAACAAAAACTAACATTATCTTCACATATTTCTAAAAGAGGTGGTGGCCATGTCAATTTTTCAATCCTTTATAACTCAGTAATCATTTATTGTATCATAACACTTTTTATTTGCTAAAGTGTTAAGGGATTTCTTATGAACAAATCGACAGTTTATTTTTGAAAATCGATTGACAAATGACCGAGTTATGGGAGTATTTTTATTTTCATTGTTTTGGCTAGTTATTATCAAGTTCAAGAGATCTAGCAGAAAACAATTTTCCCCATAACTCGATTGTTAGTCAACCCATTTTCAAAAATAAATTGTCGTTTTGATCACATTAAAATCCTTAACAGACTGAAGAGGAAACCTGCATTTGTTTTTATTTTGTTACTTATCAACCTAAAATTGACAGGTATTATTTTTTGTTATACGCTGTATATCGAATCGAGAAAATAATTTTTATGTATAAATTATGAATGGAAATTTTCAAAAATGATCATTATCTTTCCAAGTTCTCCTATATTCATTAAGTCCTAGTATAATTGGCTCGTAATGTTTTTTTATTTTAAATAATTAAAGTTATATGCTAATATGCGAGCGCTCTTTATGGTTTGTTAATCTATTTTTCTCTAACTGTAATACACACGTATTCTTGTGTAAATATTTATTAATTATACGAAAATTTTAATTATTTTCAATAGAATGTCTTAAATATTTGTTTAAATATTTTTTCCCGTTAAATGTATCTCTATCATGTCTGTCCTGCTCCTCTTTTTTTTTATTTGTTTCTTTTCACTCTCTCATGAAGTTAATAAAAAGAAATTTCGACATTTCATTGTGAAACGGTGTGAATTTTTCACACAGCACCAAGGAGGTTACTCTTGGACTGTCTTGTGTTTCGCTTAGTTTGATGAAATGTCTTAACTAGAGAAGACGATATGCCAGGCGGTCACCTTGCTTGTTGGCCTTTGGTTCTCCCCCAAATCAATCATTTCCATCTACATAAGAACACCAGCAATGGTAGCTGGATGGAGGAAGATGCGATTGGCTGTTTGTCCTCATCCTCCAATGTGGTGTTACAGAATTTCTTCGCGAAGCGGTCGTTCCGTGCCAATCCGCTCAAGAGGACCAAAAGTGTGACGAAACTTGAGAGGAAGCGAGGCGCCAGCGGCCCCGGAGCCATTTCCGGGGTTGGATCCTGTGTGGGGAATCCCGCAACAGGCGGGATTGGATTCCCCGGGTCAGAGGCTCACCCTCTCGACGGGTAAGTCGCACGAATTATTGTTAAAAAGTTTTTCTTCATACTTGTTGAATCTAATCAAAATTGTTTCTGGTGCTTTATGCAAATAAATTTACACAGGAAAACAAATATGCATACATCTATATATATTTTACTTTTTTTTTGTTTTAGACTATAATTTCAAAGGCTTGACCTTCATCTTCAGTCTTTTTATAATTATTATTATTATTATTATTTTGAGAATATTATTATTATTTGGGGGTTTAAAGGCACATCGACTGCTAAGGTCATTAGCGCCTTTATTTTGAGAATTAATTGTCAATTTTATCTATGTGTGTTGTTTATATGCATCAACCATACGATACTCCATTTCATTTCGTATCTAATAGATGACTACATCTGATTTTCTTAGAAATTTAAAGTCTATTTCTATCGGCAATTTAAACTCTTATAGAGGGCTCTCTTCGATTTACTCTTATAAAAATACTACGATAGTACCTAATACCATTAATTATATTCCTAGTACATTGCATTAGTGAAAGTCACTTATAGTTTCTTTTTCTTTTTACTTATCTGCATTGCATATACCTACCTAAATAGAAACTGTGATAAAATCACGTGATGTTTTCACAAATTGAAACTTGTATCTTTATATATACATGTAACAAAAAAATAGATAAAAATAATTATAGTAAAAATCATGAGGAACGAATTGTATAAAATAATTTTAAAGTAAAGGCAAGTTTTACCGAGTAGTACCATTTTTGGATGATATTAATGCAACAAGACTTGACTCTATCATCTCGAATGCCTTTGATCCATCTGTGTCTAATTTGACTGTGAAGGGGTGTTGAATGTCTTATAAAACCACGTTAGTTGTGCAAATGAGACTTTAGGGGAGATTATTGACTATTAAGATAAATGACATGTTAGTTATATATCTATATAAGAGGGAAAGACTGGAGATCTTTTTACGATAGTCCAGGCAATCGCTTGAAATAGCTAAGTCGGAATCCCCTATTAGTCTTATTGATCACCTCTAGACAAATCCGTATTTATTACTAGTTAATGATAATAATAATTATGGTAAAGTTTTGAGAGAAATAAGTCATATTAGTTTTTTTTTTCAAAATAATAATACAAAAAATTTGCTTTCTTTTTATCAAATTGTATATTAGATATGATTTATTGATTTTCTCTTGATATACATATAATACATCATAACTCAAACTATTGTTTTCGAACAATTGACTATAAGCTGATTATTCGTTGGAAATTTTCTTCCCAAGAGAATTAGTTATAGTATAATTATTTATACCTATTCCTAAAATAAATTAGCTTTCTCTTCTCTAATTTCTATATCCAACACAGATTCTCTTTTATTAATTATTATTATTATTTTCTTTCAAATGTTCTGATTTTTTTTACCTGGTACTCCCGGGAGGCAATCGAACCCCTAGTATTTACGCAAAAAAAATTCTGAAACGTTAATAAAAAACATTTTCAGCCATGATTTATTTTCTAAATTTCTGTGTGATCGAATTCCGATACCCGCGATAACTTAAGAACAGAAAGTAATAGAAATTCTTGTACCAACATGTTTGTATGTTAAGATTTGAGCTTTCTAGCTCCAGAACTTCAGATTCAAAAATGCAGAAAACATACATTACTTTTATTCATATTTTAAGCCCATATCAATCAATAGGTATAAAAAATCGTACGTACTGATTCTAGCAAAAGTTTTCAATTTTTCCTCCATTTTATATTATCATTACTGAGAGCCTATTTCAAGTCAGTGACAAGCAGAAATGGATGGTCTAAATAAACTTTGCAGAATATTAATGTGACCCAAATCTTTGTGCTAATGTTTTAAGAAAAAATATTTTTCATGTAAATAGCTAGACTCAATGGACTAATACTCAAAACTTTTAATTTTAAAATTATTCATATTCTGGAATGCTTGTAGAAAGCTCTTTATACTGCCAAACTGTTTGTATTTTCATTTTGGGCAACTGATTTGATTTTCACGACCGTCTAACTTCAGAATTTTCGGATGAAAAATTTAGAAAATAAAAAAAATCTTACTATGACAAACTCTCGATCATTTGTAGTTAATGAGCTAAAATTTGGCAATTAAAGCTATAATTTGGTAACGTGTGTTTTTATAGTTCAAACAGCTCATTCACTGACAAAAATAGATATATCAGAAAAATTTCAGAGTGTACCCTACGAGCTATAAAAAAACTACTTTTCCTCTAATTTTATTATAACATTTCACTTACAACAGCAATTGTATACCTAAGTTACATTATTAATAAATATATTCAATATATTAGTGCATAATGTGAAAGTTTAAATAAATATTTATCGCACCATACTATAACTACAAAAATGCTAAGAGTATTTTAGGGTAGAAAAGTTGCATATTAAATCATATAATTAATTTATTGGAGATTTTTTTTATTCACCCATCTTAGATTGAAAAGTTATCAATGAACTTATACATTTAAGAGCGACATAACTATATATCTAAAATATATTTTGCTCTATTTTCTAATGATCTACTATCACATTGCAGATTACGAACGTCGCGATCCCACGAGTCGCTGCTTGGTGTGGCCCCTGCATCCTCCCTCGGAATTGGCCTTTGCTCGAACTCGACCTCTGCCACTCAGGCAGTGATGCACACACTGGACCTGGGCTCTTCAACCGGCGGTGTCGAGATTAAGCCCTTGCATCCCAGTGTTTTGGGCAGAGAGCATTGCTTTCAAGTTACCCTCCCAGCTGGACAGCAACGTTATTTCAGTTGCCGATCGGCTGAAGAGAGAGATAAATGGGTTCACAGGTAATCATCAAATATTTTCCCCTTTTAGGCTTTTGTACAAAAGTAAAACGGAAACCTATTAGTCTTGCTACGACGTTGGTCTATGGCTCTATCTATCCCAATACCGTACCATTGTAACTCTTTACTAAATAAGATCATCTTCATCATTTAGTAAGCTGTGTTATCTGCTGAACATAGACGCTTAGAGGGGGTTTTTGGACATACAATTTCCAAGCTGGCCAGTGCGTCTTGATAGGAATTCATTTTTATGGTTCCGAATAAAAAAAAAACGGACCCTATTAGTGTCTGTTTGTCTGTCAAGCAAAGTAGCAAGTAGTTTGTAAATTAAAGAAAAAAAATAAGAAAAAATATGAAAAATGAGGAATTTTACTGTATTCATCTTCCCTGAAATTAAAATCTTAATCGGATGAACGTTCGAATTTTCGTGGAGTCGAAAAAGAAAAATATTTTTTTTTTTATCATGGGGCGTGAAATATTCCTGTTTAAAGATCTCCTTGTCTAGGCGAAACTTTTTAAAATTTAATTAATTTTAAAATGACATTGCGGAGGACTTTAAAGTGGTAATTTCTAGGTGATTTTTGTACTTGTCAATGTTCAGAAGTGGTTCAACTTAGAATTATGAAAAAATTCCAAAATTTGTTCTTTTTCTGCTTATTAAGGTCAAAAAAAACAAAGTTGATATCTCAAATCTTTCACCAGGCTATGAGATATCATTGTTTTCAGTCAAGTCCTCATTAAGTAGAAAACCTAGTCTACATAAAATTAAGAGAAGTGGTTAACTACTAAATTTGAGGTGTTATCGATAATTTTTGTTCATTCGAGAACTGAACCCGAATGCCGAAAATTTCTTGAATTTTATATTTATATGAAAAACATAATATTTTTTAAAATGTAATTCACTTTATAATAATGGGATATGGAACCGCAAATAGAAGATTTTTGTCCTTGTTAAATTTCAAAAACCATTTATTTTACCATAAAATGATTTAAAAGTTTTTTTCCTGAATTTGACATGATAAGCACAAATAGATTAATACATATTGTGCAATATTTAAAGATAGTGATTTTGGTAAAATTTTGGAAGTAGAATTCAAATTAAATATTTATTTAATAAACTATTTTTATTTGATTTTTTAAATCTATTTATTATCACAATAAATATAGAAAAACAAAACAGAAAATTCCTAGGTGTTTTTCACATAATTATGTGACTCGAGTATTTCCTGAGACGCCAAATTGCCCTATCATCATTAAGTTTTTTTATAATAATATTAAATTATATTATATTTTTAACCTTACAATTATTCTATATACTGTTTTTATAATTATTGTTTTTTTTAATTTAATTTTTTTTTTTGTAGTTTACGTCGTTCTGTTCATCCGAATCAGGAGCACACGCGAAGGACAGACAATTCATTGAAATTATGGATTTTGGAAGCAAAAGGAATACCAAACAAAAAACGTTATTTCTGTGAATTATGTCTAGATCGAACACTCTACGCTCGAACAAGCTCCAAACCCAAAACAGAAATGCTCTTTTGGGGGGAGCATTTCGATTTTCACTGTCTCCCGGCTGTTAATTCAATTAATATTAATTTATACCGGGAGGCTGAAAGGAAAAAGAAGAAAGATAAAAATGTCCTAGTCGGTAAGTAGATAAACTGCATTAGAATTAAAATTATAGAAAATATTTACTTAATTTAAATTAGTATAAAAATTTCATGCGGAAAT
The DNA here is from genome assembly GCA_024734495.1 of Forficula auricularia. Lineage (NCBI taxonomy): Eukaryota > Metazoa > Arthropoda > Insecta > Dermaptera > Forficulidae > Forficula > Forficula auricularia. The sequence continues at coordinate 18,477,398 of JALMQS010000153.1, read as the reverse complement.
CAAGATTTAAAATTTTAAATGTACAGAATAATTAAATTTAAATACTAATATAAATATAAATTATATAAAATATATAAATATAAAATAATATAAAAATAATATAAATAATATAATATAATATAATAAATATATAATATAAAATATATAATATAATATAAATTATCTGATTCTCATTTCTCAATTTAAATTAATAATTTATTGAATTAACATATACCTAACAGCTTAAATTTTTATATTTAAATTTTTAAATTTAAATTTTTTTTTAATTTTTGTAGTTTTTTTTCAATGTTTAATGCATATAAATAGCTTTTGTCATATTTTATTTCTATTTCTGATTAAAATAAATTTAATTTAACACACTATTAAATGACTGAACAGCCTTGAAAGATCACTATATTTATTGTGGGTACTGTATTGCTGGTTGACTATCCCTAAGGGGCTTAACTTTTCAAAGTAAAATATTGTTTAATTTTAATTTTTATTTAAACAAAATATTAACAAATTTAAATATCTATATTATAAATTTCATTAACATAGAGAATACCCTTTGTATGGCTGTTTTGACGCAACCACCTGCCTTCGCTCTATCTCATATCAATTCTTTCACTTCCCAAGTCCCACATCCCATATCTTTCATTATGTGGGGGAAATCCATTTCCCTATTACATTAAGCACTCTAAAATATCCCTAAGCAATTTCCAATGTTTTAACGTGTGCTCTATCTTCTCTTCCTTAGATATATAATTTGTTATGTTTAAAAAAGAATTAAAATTAAATATAGATTCGGGGACTAAATTAATTCACATATAATAGTCTTATTTATTTATATTGTAAATGTTATTTTTAAGGCACTGTGACAATTCCCGTCCAAGAAGTGACTTCACGATATCTCCAAGAGAAATGGTATCCAGTGATATCAGACAAAAGTCCAACAGGTGGGAAGGAACCTCCTGCTCTTCGGGTCAAATGTCGATTTCAATCGGTCGATATTTTACCTGTTCAAGCTTATCGGGAATTCCTTCAAGTAAGTTTTAAAACGTTTATTCATTAATATTAATCAAGGATATTATTCACAACTGGATAGCTTACTTGAGATAGCCTATAGAGCAGTGGCTAAGGCGCTTGACTTCGGCTCGAGTTTTCTCGGAATCAAATCTTGCCTGACTCACAACAATTTACATCATTGTAAAACATCCAAGGAGCCTCAATAATTAAGGAGAAGACAACGGGAAACCACCCCTGTAAAAAATTTCCCCAGAAAAATTACAATCGAGAGGCTACTCTCCATAGTAAATTCTCGGATCGAGTATCGCACTTGGAGAAGAAGCTTAGCTTACTTGAGCTATCCATTTTTTAATAGACCAAGTTTCTAAATTTTACAAGCTTAAAATGTTTGAATATCATTTTAAAAAATTATACATTTTTTTTTTTTTTTTTTTTTTATTAAAAAAATATTATACCACATATGGCATATTTTATTTTAAAAATCTGTTGTTTTTTATTAATTGTTAATCTTACATTTTTTTATAATATTCGTAATCTATATTTAAAAATGTCTGCTACTGCTTCATTTTTCGATCTCGAAAGAATAATCTGTCAGCTCTCTAGATCTATATATAACATCCTTACTAAAAATAAAGTTTTATATAAATTTTATATCAGATTGACTCTTAATATTTTAAACACATGCTATTGTTTTAAATAAAAAAAAAAATATTACAAAATTGGACAAAGCAAATTTCTTAAATTTAAGAGTGGGAATTTCTGAATATTTCTGTTGAAGATATATAATAATATATAATGACATATAATAACTTTAATCTTGTATCCATTTATCTTACTTAATTATAATTATTCTTATTAAATGTGACAAGCATCTAACTGTATTCTAATATCTAATCATAGATAATTATGACCTTAATTAATCAACTGTACTCGTTATTTTAATTTTATATTTAAATTAATGTGTCTCTTTATTTTAACTAAATTTTTCTATAATAAATAAAGAAGAAACCGATTACTATGTTCAATCGGGAGACCCAAGTTAGGATCTTTCTCGCGTAAAAAATTCGACCTGCCAAAACTCGGCTCCCCAACTAACACTACAAACCCATGATAGAAAACTATACCCAATAGAAACTAACGGATAATACCTATCTGTATATCTTTTTGGACAAAAATGCTTGTAATTGTTGAACCTGATGGTGCCCAAAAATTAATCTACAAAACATTGCTTATTATTTACGTGTTTCATTAAAGTGTCCGTTTCCCCTATAATTCATATCTTCACGGAAAATAATTAAATTAAAAAATATTTTTTCTTACATTTATTATTATTATTAATTCTATTGAATCTTACTTCAATTTTTTTCCAAATCGTTTTCAACATTTAGATTTAGAAATCTTTATTATATATTTTCCTATAAATATTATTAAAAAAAAAAATGAGAAAGATATACACTTTCATAAAATTTATGTAATAATAACTTTTATTAAAAATTTATTTATTGATTTTTTACAGCGCTTTTTGAAGAGTGATTATAGAGCCCTGTGTCAACTATTGGAACCATCAATTGGTGTGAAACAGAAAGAGGATATCGCAACCGCGATGGTGCATGTCATGCAACATGAGGGAATGGCCCGGCAATTTCTCGCAGATGTTGTCATGATAGATATTGGTCGTGTAGGTGAGTGTCTTTAAAGCTAGAAAGTGAGCTAATTCATTTATTCCCATGACTTCTAGCGAGTGGCCTGTCTCATCTTTCTATATTCTTCAAGTTCCAAGTGTACAAATACCTTTTGTAGCATTATAAACACTTAGTCAATTTTTACTTGTAGTCATCATTATCACCCTTGCCTGTTATTTTTTTTTAAATTTTATTTTTTATTATAAATTATTTTTCTTGGCTTAATTCTAATCTTCAATATTTGCTGAACGCAGAAAAGGATTAGTGGTAGGCAAATCGTGAACCTACCTACATATTTTACGGTTTAAGGTAGAAACATAATTTTGGTCACGAATTTTATTTATTTATTTAAATTAATATAAACTATCATGAAAAAATATTGACTAATAAATAAAGTTTCATTTTAGTATTTCAAATGAATATTACAAAATATGCATATTGATGGAGCACATAATAATATTCATATGTATATTTGTATAGGCCCTGAGTTGGTTGTAATAAATACAACAAAAGCTCAGCAAGTGGTCGTTTGCTTATCCCACCCTACCTATTTCCATATCTTCTTTCGTATTATTAAAAATCATCATATCTATATCAATTGATTAAAAATCAGATTTGAAAATTCAAATCTTAAGACTTATTACTTAGAAAGTTATTCAATTTTTCTAATGGGCGGAAACTCGGGGGTGATTGATTCAAACCTTTGAGTGAAGACAAATGCCTGTGTTCCTTAATAATATTAATAATACTTCTGTTTTTTTTTTATTTTTTAATGTTATTTATATCTATCTATTTATTATTTATTATATTGGTCTTGGCACTAATGACCTTAGTAGTTGATATGCCATGTATTTTGTAAAATAAATAAATAAATAAATATTATATTGGTCCAAAGACCTTGCGTTGGAAACAAAACTATATAAAAATAATATGGTTGACTATTTTTAAATTTGATTTCAATTAACATATACATGAAGCTATTTATTGATTTTCTGCTAGTTGGTTTATTACTAGTTATTGAGATCTCTTTCCTATTCTTTCACATTTATATATATTTTAAGTCCACAAATATTTTCGACACATTATAGTCAGAGGTGATAGATTAAATGAGATTGATCATGCGTTGAAATTGATATCGCTTAACATGAAATATTTTCACACACCCGTCCTGGCTGTGTGCCATATAAAAATTGACTTTTTGGCTTACTCTTTATGTAATAAATCTTTTAGAATAATTTGAATAACCATATAAAATGTTTATGTATAATTTTAGATGATGTTCGTTTAACGTTTCGTGGAAATTCTTTGGCAACCAAAGCGATGGAAGCTTATTTAAAATTAACTGGAGATAGATATTTACAAGACACTTTAGCGGAGCCAATCGCTGAATTGCTAGATGCCCAAAAGGATTGTGAAGTTGATCCATTGAAAGTCGCTGGTCCGAGTGCTTTACCAAAACAACAAGCGAATCTTCGCCAAGCTGTGGAGATGGTCTGGAAAAGGATACTATCATCCCATCAAGCATTTCCATTGTAAGTTGTTTTAAAACTATATTATTTTTAATCTCTAAGAACTTTTCATTTAAAAAAAATGCTGTAATTTATAATTATATTTAATGTAATATCCGTTTCATTTCACCCTTGCTGTTCTTATTTTTCACAAAATTTCAGCTTTCATAATTTTCTATACTTAAAGGTTTAAAAATTTTAGTTTGTTTAGATTCTTTCACGTTTCACTCCCCTCTGAAATACCACACACCTTCTAAATTAATGTCCACTTTTTACTTAAATTTTATAACATTGAATATGTTGGCTTTCCAAGATAAAGTATCGGTCAAGCAATGAGAATAATTATTATAAAAAATACAATTATTACTTTTACTTTACTTTGTTTCACACATTTTCATTTACCATTTTAAAAAAGTTGTGTTTCTAAAAATTATTAATAAAAAAAATTGACACTGTTCTGGTGTGGCCATCCACTTGACACTTCTGGTTGAGTTTGCTCAAATGGCCTAGATTTTTATTTTTTGACACCATCCTTTTAATTTTGGAGCCAGAAAAAAAATATTTTCGTTATTATAGGTTCATTTTATATTATATTTCATTTTTCTTGTTTTTTTAGTTCGAAAATATTATAGGTAATTTTAAATTTTAATCCCCCTTCCCCCTTTAATTTTGGGTCGATATGCACCAAAATCTAATCAGCTTTTAATCTCAATGCACCAAAACTACGTGTGAAATTTGGTTTTGATATTCACACTAGTTTTTGAGCTAGTTCGTTCACAAAATTTGGTAACTCACAGACTAACAGACATTTTGACAAAACAGTTATTATCTCGAAAAATATAATTTTTTCGATGTTTACTTATTAGAGCTTTTTTATAGACCGAAATACCATGGTTTCGTCCAATTTTTTTAATCAAAATAGTTTCAGCCGTTTTTGAGATATTTCAAAAAAAGGAGCAAAAAAACACTTTTTTCATGCACGATTACAATACTTGACCATACCCTGTATGGTAAAGTAAAAATATAGGTTGAGCAAGGAAGCTTTTAATCTACGCCCATACATGAATCATTTTTAATTTTGTAGAAAATATCTTTAAAAAAGTCAACACTATGTGTCCGGGTACATATATTCTTTCCTTTAAGTATCTAAATTACAATGATTATTATAATTAATTATAACTAACTATTTAACTTCTTGATTGTTAAACAGAGAATTGCGAGAATGCTTTGCAACGTTTCGGCAACGTTTGTCTGCTACTCGTCGTGAAGTAATGGCTGATAATCTTATCTCAGCAAGTATATTTCTTCGATTCCTATGTCCAGCCATTTTATCACCAAGTCTTTTCAATATTACACATGGTAGGTAGAACCATATTTGTCTAGATTTTTTTTTTTAAATCTCATTATTTCTGTATTTATTTATATATTTTTATTTCAGAGTATCCAAATGAAAAAGCAGCACGAAATTTAACACTTGTAGCAAAAACTTTGCAAACTTTAGCAAATTTCACAAGATTTCAGGGTAAAGAAAATTTTATGGAATTTATGAATGACTTCTTAGAACGTGAAGCACCAGCCATGAAAAATTTCCTACAAAGCATTTCGGTGAATATAATTTTCTTTTAATTTTTAATTTAATAAATTTTCTATCATTTCATCATCAGCTAAGCAATCGAAACAACGATAATAGAAACATTTATTTTCTTTGCTCCTATTAAAAATATTTAAACTAATTGATTTGATTTTCCAGACAATGCCTAATGGACGTGGGGACTCAACGGCAACAGAATTTGATGGATATATCGATCTCGGCAAACAGCTTTCTCTATTAGATGCTCTTTTGGCAGAAAGTATTCCAAAGTTAGGCTGTAATCCAGGAACAGGCGTTGGTGGTGTTCTGGAAGCCAACGACGCTGCTACAGCCGAACGGCTTGTTTCTGTCTTGGAAAGGGTGAGGGCAATGCCCACGGGAATGGCCTCGGCAATCGGAGGTTGTCACAATGGGGAAAATGGAACTGGAGGTTCCAGCCCTGGGCCTGGAGGTGGAACAGCTCTGGGTCCACCACCACCCTCTCATGTTATGAGACAGCACTCGGCACCAAATGACAAACTGCACATGAATATATTCAGGTCAGACATAGTAGATGAAAAATCATGAAATTATCCATTATATTTTAACTAGAAAATGCATTTTCATTTCCAAATCAAATTTTTAATTTAGTTATGGAAACTAACGAAACCGTATTTAATCAAATCATTATTTACTTAAAAATTATTATATTATAATTGATAGAGATTTTCTTTAGGAGACGGACTGGTATAAATATGTAATTGATGTTGATAGTCACGGTGGTTGCAAAAAAATAAGAATTATAGAGAGTTTTATTATTTATTAAACCGATGTTGTAATGACTTATTCTCTCCTTCTTCAGGGTAAATAAAAGTCAATGAAGAAGGAGAGAATAAATCTCCGAAACGTCGGTTTAACAAATAAATGTAAAATAATAAAACCTCTATAGTCTTATTTTTTTACAACCACCGTGGACTGCTTTCATCAACATCCAATTGCATTATATTATAATATATATAATATAACCTTTCAAAACTGGAGTGCATAGACACCTCACGTCTACACCCTCTCACTCTCTAATCAACTTTCTCCTCTTCGGTAATGCAAGGGTCTTTCGAGATCCATAGGGGCTGCATCATTACTGGTGCACCCCTTCTTGCATTCGATTGCATTAAAAAAAAAAAAAGCATGCTTGCGCGTAGCATGCGTTTTGCCTACTCCCAACACTCTTTCAAGGTCAAATTAGAAAAGTGCCGGACCACTTCATTCGCCAATACGTATATCCCCATGACTTCAAGGAACTGGAATTCTCTTCCAGCCTCCATCTTTCCCAGCACTTACAACCTTCAAACCTTCAAAACCCGAATGCATAAACACCTACGTCTACACCCTCTCACTTAATCAACTTTCCCTTCCCTTCGGTAATGCAAGGGTCTTTCGAGATCCATAGGGGCTGCATCTTTACTGGTGCACCCCTTCTTGCATTCGATTGCATTAAAAAAAAAATTAACATTATACATTCATATGAACAGTTAGTTATAATAACAAATAATTATTTAAAAAATTCAGATAGATAATTTTACAAATACTAATCATTTATCTATTTTTTCAATTTCACTTTTTCAATCAAAAATGAATTCTTAAAATATGTAAAATTAACTATCTGAATTATTTAATAATAATTTGACTAAAAAGTGGTTTCTTCATTTTCATCCTCAATTTTTTGGAAATATTTAGCCAGTCTTAAGACGACATTTTGAGTTTATTTTTTTTCAACTCTAAACATTGGTAGCCACATTATTCTCTTTCAATATTTATTTTCGTCACCTTTAGCTATTTTATATCTCCGATATTTATATATCATAAATTAATTGAAAAAAATAATAAAATAAGATTTTATCTTTCGGCCTTCTGGCGAACCCTGTAAAAAGTTTTGTATATATCCTATTTATTTATGTTTCTTGTATATAATTTTAACTAATGACAAGTGTATCAAAAATTTTTTTTTATATAAATATTGACTAATTCCTGTTCTGAAGATGGCCATAACCAATGGCCGAAACGTTAGTGGAATTGAGAAATAAATAAAAAGAAAAAAATTGAAGCTGCACGTCTCTTATTTTAAACCTAAACAAATAAATTACTACAGCTATAAAAAAAAAAAAACTCTTAATAAATAAAATAAGAGAAAATATTGAAACTAGGGATCGAACTCTCAAACATAAAAACATTTACATTGTTTGTTTAAAACTCTTCGACGCCCTGAGTTTTGGGTATCAATAATATCATTTTCTTTGTTTATATTTTAATTAATTTATGATATATAGATATCGGTATTTATAAAATAAATATTCCCTCTAAAAACTGTGCCTATTATAATTTTGTTTTTCTATAAGTATTACCTACATTAAAATATCATCTCTTTTTCAAAACTTTTACCTATCAGTTTATTAATTATGCTTTAATTTTCAGCTTCTTATATTTAATTAGAAATCATTTATTAGGTAATTATTGTATTTTCGTGCGCCTTGTTGAGTTTTCAGAGTTTTTCTAATCTAAGCTGGGAAATCTTCCTATTCAGAAATTATTTAATAATAATGAATGAAAGAAACTTCTCAGGCTGCGAATTTAAAAAACCGTTAACTATGTAGATATAATGATAGATTTAAAATTAAAAAAATTAAGAATATATTCAATTAATTATTTATTCAAATAAACAAAAGTTTATGCTTGTTTTGTGAACATGCGGTACAATTGTTTCACAGCTTAATTTGCTTTGTCATCAGCAACAATTCACATTCTTGATAAATCTCAACATCAAGAATGTGAATTGTTGCTGGTGACAAAGCAAATCAAGTTGAGAAACAATTATCCCGCATGTTCACAAAACAATCATAAACTTTTGTTTATTTGAATATGTTCTTAATTTTTTTAATTATAAATCTACTATAACATCTGATTACCAACAGTTGTTAAAATTTGTAGCCTGAGAATTCTCCTTCAAAATTGAAATAACCGTCTTCTTCATTGCTAATGAATATTACATAAGAATGTTTTTATTTTAAAATAATTTTAAAATAAGCTGACGTGTTTTGATGTGGCCATCCATTTGACTTTACCATACAACCTGGCCCCTCAATTATATTTAATATTTAATAAAATTATGGGGGGGAGGTAGTTTTTCCATTTTTAGACTCCTGGGAGCCCACTGATTATGTATACAAAATTTGGTTGAGTTTGGTACAAGAACCTATATTTTCATTTTTTGACCTGCCCCCCCCCCATTTTAGGCGGTTAGTTTGTGCATTTTTAGACTTCTGGGGTCCCACTGATTATGTATACAAAATTTGGTTGAATTTACTCAAATAGCCTAGATTTTTAATTTTTAACCCCCCCCCCCCCTCTCTCTCTCTCTCTCTTAATTTTGGGTCAATATGCACTAAAATCTAATTAGCTCTTAATCTCATTGGACCAAAACTACCTGTGAAATTTGGTTTCGATATTCACACTAGTTTTTGAGCTAGCTCGTCCACAAAAATTTGGTAACGCACAAACTAACAGACATTTTGACAAAACAATTTTTATCTCGAAAAATATAATTTTTTCGATGTTCACTTATTAGGGATTTTGTGTAGAGCGAAATGCCATGGTTTCGCTCAATTTTTTTAATCAAAATAGTTCAGCCGTTTTCGAGATATTTCGAAAAAAAGAAGGAAAAAATCCAATTTTTTTCATGCACGATTACAATACTTGACCATACCCTGTATGGTAAAGTAAAAATAAGACTTGTAAATACAAAAACAAAATAAAATATATGATAGCCTATTGATTGCTTTGTATTAACAATTTGTTCTTTCTTTTCAGGTACAATGATCCGACAGTAAGCCCCAGTATTTCAAGATCTGCAACATTGCCACGAAATGCTTTAAGCTGCAACAATAATAAACTCTCCACGCCATCAAACGGTAAGTCTTATGATTGAGTATTTTTAATATTAAATTAATTAAAAAAAAAAACGAAAACTAAAATTGTCTACTCTTAGGTGTTATCGCCTCATCAACCAACTCGACATCAAGTCCACGCGCAGCCAAATCGGTAGCCAATGGACTTGACGAAATCTCTGACCTTTTGCGTTATGCAGACGAGGACGCCATTGCGAATAAAGGAAGTCAGATTTCAATCTCTCAACTATCGGGCGTCGCATCGTCAGGTTATCAGAGTTTTGCTTATAGCCAGAGCTCAAGTCCTGTTGACTTGACAAATAACAACGGAGGACAAAACAATCTCGCCTCTTCATCTTCATCGGCCGCGTCTGGCCACGCCTCCGTTATCGCAGCCAATCATGGTAGATATTTAACAGTTGAAATTAATTTTCTTGCTCATTGGGTATAAAAAAATATTGTTAAAAAAAAAAGAAATAAAGACGTTTGAAGAAAATGAAAATGAATATAATAGTTTAAATTATCTATGGTAAAATGATAAAATTTCTTAAGATCACTCGTGAGAAAAAATAAATTCTAAGTCTGTTACCATTGGCAATTTGAACTTTCAAATTATTTTAGCGAATAGTCATTCTACTTCCCTTCAAGCTTTAAAGAAATTCAAATTTCGAAACTTTCAACGATCTTTATTTACGCTATATGGCATGGCTATATATATAAACTAGTCCACGAAATTTTACAAATGAAGAATAAATCTTTGAGCGTAATATGTCAGATTGTTGCGCTTCGTAGAACAAGTCATTGCCTTGGTTTGCATTTATGGCACTCAGATTCAATTTCTGAGGGAGTGAATACAACTCTTCTGATATGTAATAAAAATTAATCATGACAGCTCAGATTTAGTAGAAGAAAATCTCTCGTGATTTCTATAGAATGAATCTATCAGTCCCACCGATGTTATCTCTGCTATATTTCAGAAAACCTACTTTAAATAATTAAAAAAAATTGGTACATATTCTATAACTAAACAACAAATAATATATTAAATATTTCTCATAGTTTCTAAAAACCATTTATTATGCAAATCATTTTTAAACTAAACTAAATTCTGTTAGAGTTCGTGCTGTGGTGGAACTGTATTAGATGGAGGAGGAGATATCAGCCAAAGTTGGATGCGCCGGGTTCAATAAAACACCCTGAATAAAACGTTTCGGCCTTAATTTATTTAACTGAAGATGGGTAAATAAATTCAGGCCGAAACGTTTTATTCAGGGTGTTTTATTGAACCCGGCGCATCCAACTTTGGCTGATACCTCCTCCTTCATCTAATACTAAACTAAATTCGAAAATGTTGGTTTTTGTGATTAAAAAAAATGTTTCAACTGAAAACTATTAATGTATTATTAAATTAATTTAATGTTAAATTAATAAACTCTTTTTTTAGGGGTGGTCACATCTTCAGGCAATTTAGCCTCTGTCGTTCCGGTAGGAACGAGTTGTCCCAACCCTGGCCCTCTGGCCTTCACAAACCCCGTGTACCACATGACAGGTTCTGGCCCTGGAGGGCCATTACATCATCGCCACCCCCATCATCGAGGACCAATTGTTCTGAATAATCAGGCCAGTTGTAGTTCGAGTGACGAAGAAGACGTGGCCAGACATCATCTCACCCCAACAAATCAATCTCCAGGAGGACTTTTGATTAAACAGTTGCATCGGGTACCTCCGCCAAGGACGAATCCAAGAGCTGCCAATGCCTGGGGTCATCATAGCCGAGGGGGTGCCACCCCTACGCCACCTCCCCCACCTCCACCGCCTCCTCCGCCACCCCCAGGCAATCATCATAGACCTTTCCATCTATCAGGTGAGATTTTATCCTTGTTTTACTTGAACACTTTTTAAAGTCTTTTTCACTAAAATCAATTTGACTTTCTTATTGAATGCTATTAGAGCAGTGATCGGAGAACTTTTTTAGGTATTACTTACATCAAAATTTATTTGATTTCGCTGATATTTCCCTTCGTTTGAAAGAAAGAAAATTGAATCAATTTAAATTCACTAAATTGTAGTAAATTATTCGACACGATAAAAAATAACTTTTAAAGAAAGTTCACATTATTGATAAATATTAATAACTATTCAATAATAAGTTATTATTTTTGCAACGAAATTTTCTCTGGAGAGAGACGGACTGGTAGAAATTTTAATTGAATGTAATAGAAGGCAGCCCAGAGGTAGTGAGGAAAGAAAAAATTAACACATATAAAATAAGGTGTAATTTATTGGAATCCTTCCTCCTTTCCTTTCAAACCGACGTTTCTTCTTTGAAACCCTGAAGAAGGAGAGAAAAATCCTCCGAAACGTCGGTTTGAAAGGAAAGGAGGAAGGATTCCAATAAATTACACCTTATTTTATATGTGTTAATTTTTCTTTCCTCACTACCTCTGGGCTGCCTTCTCATTACATTCAATTATAAGTTATTATGTTGATTAATGCCCATTATAATTAGTAGATTAAAAATTCACAGTTCATTGGACAATTTTTTTTATTGAAGCTCTTATTCAATTTTTGTACAACGTTTCGTCTCTCTCGAGACTTTTTCAAGCACTCAATTGGTTAGAGCAACATTGGTTGTGATAACAATAAACATAATTGAGACATAGTAGAATTTTTTTCGTTTTAGATTGATACAATCGTTGGTTATTAAAGAACCAAGAGAATTGTTGAATTTCAAAAGGAACAAACCACAAATACAATATTCAATGAAATAAAATAAGTCTAGATGGATTTGACAGATGACAGATATAAAACGTTGTACAAAAATTGAATAAGAGCTTCAATAAAAAACATTGTCCAAACATTGTCCACTGTGAATTTTTAATCTAATAATAAGTTATGTTCAGTTTTTTTTTAAATTGTCTTTTTCCATTGAAAATATGAAACATTGAATAAAATTTC